>NIJG01001658.1:7907-20737 GCA_002201625.1 Euglossa dilemma
TTAATGTGATATTCTTGAGCAAAACGTTCTATATTGCTTTAAAATCTTCACAATACTTGTGAACAATTTTCTAAATCAATTTTCCAAATGTTCAAAATACATAGTATACCAAACAGATTCGTAGGAGGTATAAGCTTCCATCATATAAAAAAGGCAATTATACGTAATTACAAATAATTTTATATTATTATGAACAATTATATGAAAAGTGTACAATTTATTTACGTAAAGTAAATAACAAAAATCTAAATGACACAAAATACGATCATAAAGTAAGTTCTCTCGTTTTATTTTTATATTATAAATCTATATCGACATATAAATTTATTTGGTAATACGAAATTAATCTTCTTACATTGACAAATATTTCCAGGGAAAAGATCGCGAACTTCCCAAGTGTCAGTGTCAACAGCTTTTGAGATTACAGTATGATTAACATTATAATACGAGCATCTTGAGGTTCCATATCGTAACAGAGAATATTACACGCAGATTCAATAATGGTTTCGCTTTAAAAATGAAGGTATAAACAAAATGTTACATTGTATATAATGTCGTTTTGTAATTATATAAAAGAAGGGCGAGGATGATCATTTTCGATAATTTTAAAATACAGATTCCAAAATTATTACAAAATCATACTTGAGAACAATAAAAGGAAGAAAAAACAAAAATCACCGAATGTAGAATTATGTTGATAATCGAAAACTTTTATCAGAGAATAATATTGCAAGTATTACATTATCAGTAACGTCGTTCGCTCCGTTCGATGCGTAAAGACAATTATTAATAAAAGATATTAACAAATTTGCAACCTTAATCCAATTATGTGTTAAAATTAGTGCGAAATGTAAGTCAAACTTACGACTGTCAGAATGAAGCTTATAAAACATATTACCCACGTATTTGACACAGTAGTATGAAAAGTTCTGGGCCTGCTAGTGGACTCATCATTAAGGCTACCTAGAAGACCCTCCCTTAGACGGGGATACTATTGGAAAGACTAGGCGTGGTATATATAGGAATCGGAGAGCTCAACGATGACTTGCAAGAGTATCCTCGGACCTCCGTTACGTCCATCTGATGCTGAGAGTGAAAGAGAACGATCAAAAGACAAAAGACGTCGAAAGACAAACGAAAACTTTCAAGTATTTACGCAAAAGGATCTACTAATCGAACCAACAGCGATTGTGTCCGTAACAACGCCACGAAAATAAGTCGACCCTGTTTCTAGCATACTACATCAGCAAGAAAGAATTATTAAAATATAACTAATCAAATTCTCATTTCTAAGTGAATTATCCTTTTACCATAGTATATCTACTGCGCAAAGTTCACAATGTCTTATAAGATCCATCTGATTCCACCTTTTATGCGTCACAAACTATTTTCTACTTAACAAGTTAAAAAGACAATTGTTTTACGTCGATTAAATAGTTAACACTGTAGAAATTGTACGATGGCAGTTAAATTAATAAAATACATTAACAATACAAACATAGGGGAAACGGTAACGATCCGAATTTCTATTGGCTTACTTCAACTACAACACAGCTATAACTTAAAGGCCGAAACTAACTCGACACTGACCAGCTCAACACTGATTAGCTCAACACGCGATTCTCAGCAACTCTAACTAAGTAAGTCCTCTCTCGACTGTTCTTGTCCTTTTTATATGTGTTTCCCATTATGCACAGGGGTTCCAATGCCTCCATTAACATGACCAATATTTGTCTGATACGTCTCCCAGCGTTTCTCCAACTGACATGGGCTTTACGCTTGCGGCCCTCGCTCCCTCGGTGGCTTTCGTAAAGCTACGTGAACATGATGGAAAATGTACGATATCACAACACTGATTTTGACATTCGCGCCTCATTTCGAATTCGTTTCGCGTCGTGAAATAGATGTAATTAACGACATAATTTTGCTTATGGTCTTCCAGCCAATGATGAATATTCGTGTGACCTATCTCAAGAATTACAGCATAAAATACAAACCTATTATATCTTGGCCAATCAGGTCCTCATTCGCCCTATTTGCAAATTCCGGCGCTCTGCAAGATAGATTTTATGAAAGATCCATTTTGCTGTGATAAGGATATGAAAATACGATGTTATTAGAATAATATTACGATCTTTATCATAAGCAGATACATCTGCATCTCTCTGTTACAGTGAATACGTGTACATCACAATCAAAATAAACGAAAATAACCACACGAATTCTATTAGAACAGTGATATCAACCTGATAAGTTACACTACAGATCGATTGACAAGTCAAGGAACTCTGACATTTCTAATGTAATTTTATTTTGAGAACATGATACTCAAGCAACCTAGTTTGGGAGTTCCACTGCGGTACAAGCAATAGATGACAGAAGCCATGATTGTGAAGCGCAATATTAATCACAACAGAAACATGTTCAAGTGCGCGTGTCATAACACTACAAAGGAAAATCGAAAATTTTTACGTAGTCAGCTAATTGATTTCCACCAAACTGATGTTCCACGGTAATTGATTTCTACCAAAATTTGATTTTTGGTACAGCATTAACTATATTTCCGCTCAGTCGGTGAAGTATTTTCTCTGCTATACCATATATAATTTAATACAGAATACATTATTTACTACGCGATTTTATTATACTACGTAGAATTTACAAATAAGAAATATAATCTTCGTTGAAATAAATCGAAGTAAAATTAGTTTTGTTCAAAATCAAGTATAAATATTATGCAACAGTTTGGCATACGTCATCAATGTTTACTTGCTGACAATTTGACACCACGTCACCAGTTGGGGATTAACATATTCACTATGAGTGTTACGTATCTATAACGAACGAATTTCCATTGAAAGATAACAATCTTTTCCATGTTTCCTCTGTAGAAATAAACATCTGTCCTGGACTTGACATACAAATCAATGTCACATATTCGCTCACTTCCGTCCAAATCACTAGCTACTGTTTGCACCTGTCAAAGATGCCACACCAAAATACTTAATCAATAACAAAACGTATTATATGGAAATGTTAAACTATGAAGTACAGTCTCGACGATGTAATTATTCTCGAGGGAAAATGCCATATTACCAACTCTGTACCCCAGTTAAAGCGCAATGGGCCGTCCACGATTGGCGACCATATGTGCCAAGTACCTGACGCATATTCCCCACACGGCACAGAACGTGTTATGGTGACCAAAAGTCCATGTGCCATAGAGTTTTACCTGGGATGCTAGAGCAGTAATATTGTGTTTCCAAAGGCGAACAATAATATCGTCGAAACGGTATATCAAGGATTAACACTAATCCTCTATAAACGATAGAATGTATATCTCACCTAAATTTCCCATCGTAACACGAGGTCCATTTAAATCAGTGTGAATGAACGACCTCAAGTATTTCTTTGACTCTAGTCCTTTCATTTACAAAAAACATATTGCACATGTTATTCATAATCCAGACTGAAAAATCAAAGCATTCATTATCTAATTCTGTATGAAGTCCTCCTAGCAACTCCAGTTTATATATAATATGTCTAGATAATTAAAATTAATAATGGCTAATGTGCGATGCCACTTTTGTGTACATCTCATTCCTTGATAATTCGATGCTACGTTTTTACTATCTTATTATCGTAATAACAAATAGTACTGTTAGGAGACAAAAGCGAATTTAATATCGCCTTTGGCTTATTGAAAGAATATAAGATTTGCAGGAAAGAGTACAGGAAGATAATTACGATTCAGGGTAGAACCAGAGTTGCATAGAATTCAGAGTTATGTATGAGAGTTGAAGTTCTAGAGTGAGTGTTTGGAGGATTGTTTTGCTATGAGATCAAAGGTTAAAAATTGATATAGTTATTGATATTGACTTTTCCTTATTTTGAGTAGATGATACTGTAGACAGCAAAAAGCGGATTTAGCGGACATCGCAGATGAACAGAGCATAATGTTAATAACGGGGCAACACGAAGACACAAATTGAAAGCAATAAATAACACAATTCAAACGCACGAGAAGATGCTTCTTTAAGTCTCTCGTCGACACCAGACGACTCAAGTTTGTGTCGGTCACAATTAAACTCGGAGTTCTCAATTCTGGACGCACAACTCACAACTCAGGGCTCTAAAACTCAAGAAGACTCTCTGTGCTGTCGAGGATCCATCTTTTATGGCTCAATAATTAATTGATAGAAATAAAGTTGCGTAACGGTATCTTTGATTATCAATTAATTTTCGATTTTCGATATTCGATGATTCAATCAGGGTGTTTATAATATGTCTTCCCAGAAATAGCATCGTACTGTACTAGTCGTAATTTGTACTTAATTCAGCGTATAATTTTTGTGTAAATCCAGTTAATATTTAATATCTTAAAAAATGCTTCGTTCAGTTCAAAATTTATTATGAAAATGGTCTATAAGTATTCCTAAATTTACAATTTCTTTTAAATGTGCATCATTGCTTATGATGTGCACCCACTATTGTATAACCAAATAACTTTGCTTCTCTTTGTTAAGATTCCCTCACTTACTGTTAATATCTTTACCACAATTGCAAAACAATTTCCAAATCGTGAAATACCTTCGTGACCATTTGTGTTGTATCCTCAATCGCCACGATAGCTTCCTGTAATTTCGCGATTAATTGCGTATTCTCCATGACCTTGAGGAGACTGTCCTCACTTTCATTGTCCTGTTTTGAAATTGTTTCATACGTGGCAGCAATCTTTTGCCACATGTCCAGGTTTTCCACAGATATAACAGTTAAATTTTTGCTTGAGCCTTTTTGAGGTGGACTCTGTTACAAACACGTTCGATTTTCGCGTATTCTATGTTCTCGCCCTCACTTTTGTATTCTACCAACTTCAACTTTACTTTCCTTTTTAATCCTTTGCACTCGAAGAATTTCTTCGTGGTGAACAACAGCAGCTCGAAGCTTTCGTATATCTTCGCACTCTTGCTGACACTTTTAATAGTGAAATAAAAATAGAAAAGCGCGTGTTATAGTTATTCTTAATATATTTATCGTTTCGCATTGGTTGTTCAGATCATGGCATTGAAACAAATGGCATCCGAGAGTCTCTTTTCGAGTGCAAACGGTTAAATATTCGACGGTTTCCCCTTGTTCAGGTAAAACGTCGATTAAGCTACCGATATAATTATACACACTTGCATGCACTGTGACTTTTGCGTAAACAGCTTTCAATTCGTTAATGGCTTTCTCAAACTCGTCGAAAACTGTTGTAGTTTTAGAGACAATTTTTCAAATTTAGACCCTTAACATTGTTTTCTTGGAGAATTTGTAGAGCAGTTTATCTTTAGAATATACGAGATCAAATTTCTCGATTATTTCTTACTGTTTATGTGCATATTCTAGTTCACTCGCATATTTTAATTGTTTATTTGTAATCCCACTGTAAATATAATTAGTTGCTTTCGCATTTACGTTTAACCACTTCGTTGTCGGTAGATAATTTTTCTCCCACAACCACTATCTTACATCCTTTGCAACAAAGAAATAATAAAATGCTTTCTACCGATACTTTTCAATTTCCATATTCCGCACCATCGAAAACAGGTCTGACAATGTTATCGCACTTCATGTACGCCATTTTCTTCTTTATATTCAACACAGAACTTTTCAGAATTTTCCTGAATTATTGTCCACACCACTCAGTTTTAACCCTATTCGACTGCATGTATTCTTTTACAGCTTATCAAATTTCAAATTAGAACTACGAGTCTCTTGCTAGCATATTGTAAAATGAATGTACATGGTATTTTCTATTACAATTACTAAGTGCTTATGATAATCTCTCTATGTGCTTTAAATGAATAGGGCTTACAGTTTCACGAATGACCGAGAAACAAGAATGTATCGATAGAGAAGGACAATGCACGTATTTGTCGGCTCTTCGATGTTACAAAGGAACGAAAGTAAACGTACGTACTCAGCTTTACCAAAATTACTTATAAACTCTAGACTTAGTAGTATTGTCTCAAAAAGGACAAGATAGGCAAGATTGAACCAAGTCAACTCTCGTAGAGCACACGTAAGAACAAATCTATTCTCGCTAGACACTAGACACGCACCCTCGCCATCAAGGCGTTATCTTTCGTAAATAGACACTCAAAAACACAATCCACTTCACACTTCGAGAACCAAACATTTTCCAATTTCAAGCAATGGAAACCGGCTTTGTGAAATAACACTAAAGTAATCTTCCATTATCTATTTCGTAGAGTTGATAAACACGATTCACTTGTGCTACATTTAACAACTAGATTTATAACGTCATTCACTATACTTCACTGGTATCAAAACAAAAGTCTGTCCAGAAGTATGTACGTCATGGTCTGTGTATGGAATCTCTTCTCCGTGACGCGATAGCAAACGTGTTAACCAAGACAATACTACTGTGGACAACTGACGTTAGCTGAAGACCGAGGGGACAGCCCTAAACAGTTGATTCCCCCACACAACGCGAATCGAGTATTTCTGTCGAGGTCGCCGATAGCAACCATCGTTTCTCTTCAAGATAATTAGAATAAAATCGTAGCTTCATCGTTTAACACAGGTGCAAGCATAGCATAACGCTGTATAATATAGGGCAATAAAAGCAGCGGTGCGAAGGTTATGCAAGAACCAAAATATCATTTGATTAAATCTAATAGTTGGAGAGACCGTGCAGTTTCGATATGTCGAAGACTCTTCTGAAATTCTTTCATTAAACAAGGAAGATATATATACCTTTGAATGCTTCTCTGAAGCGTTCGAGATGATTAGCTTCCTTAGTCATCGTCTAACCAAAGAGTGTCGAGAAGATACGTGACGTAGTTCGCCTTAACCTTCAATTTGTATATAATGCATAGATTAGTATGGGGAAAAAGATATTCATTATTTCTTTGGTACATGCCTGTAGCAATAGATAGGTCGTAAAGTATTGATCAAACAATTTCAGATTTATGCTCGTTGTCAAAGTGACATTTCACACTAAAAAACATCGTTTAGAGTTTTTCCCTCAGTTCATTCAGTTGTGAGTTACAAGATGTTAAAAATGGAAGTCTACAGAGAGAAAATTCGGTACATTTTACGGTTTTCCTTCGATGAAGACGAAAATGCAAGGAAAGTGGCTGAAATTGTGTAACAGCTAATTACGTGCAATTTTGGTATCGTAGATTCCGTTCAGGTATTTTTGATGTTAAAGATGCACCTCGCACGGGTAGGCCCGTCATCGATAAAATCACAAAAATAATCGAAATTGATAGGCATATTATTGCAGTCGTAGGTGGCATTGCCCAAAGACTAAGGAACGACCATAAAACAGTTCTGAACCATTTGGACAAAGCTGGCTTGAAAGAAAAGCTCGATGTTTGGGTGCAACACCAATTATCAAAAAAAAATTTCCATCGAGGATCGTAGTCAAAGCGCGGTGATGCAGCTCAAACGATGGCCAAACCAGGACTAACAGCCAGGAAGATTGTGCTGTGCATTTGGCGAGACTGGAAAGGAATCATTTCTTATAAGTTGCTTACATACGGCCAAACACCAAATTTGGATCTCTACTGTCAACAACTGGTCTGTTTGAAGCTGGCAATTGTCCAGAAATGGCCAGATCAGACCAACAGTAGAGGTGTTGTATTCCACCAGGACGACGCCAGGCCACACACGTCTGTAGTGACTTGCCAGAAACTCCGGGAACTCGTTTGGGAAATCTTAATACATCCACCATATAGTCCGGACGTATCACCAAGCGATTTCCATCTTTTTTTCGCATGGCAAAACTTCCTGAGTGGTAAGAAATTGGCATCAAGAGAAGATTGTGAAAATCGATTACTAGAGTTTCTCAATCAGTTAGTTGAATTGGTCAATAAGGACCAAGACTTCTATGAGAAAGGCATTATGAAGCTACCTTTACAATGGCAACAAATTACAGAACAAAACGGTGTATATTTGTCCCAAATCGGACAATCCGAAACATGTTAAATAAAGTCTTGAAATTCACGCAAGAATGAGAACTTCTTTTTGTATCAATCTAATAAAATCGAACTATCGATGCTGACATAGTGTTTTTACGCATTTGCTATGTGGCCGCGTAGAGTGCTTCAGATGTTTCACGGTTTAGAGCTATTAAAGTTCGTTTGTAGAATAAGCTTGCGTGTGCTAGTACAGATTCGCTAGTATTCACGTTCGGTATCTCGACTCTATCTCCTTAACGCTTTCCGCATTTTCGAAATTTCACATGTTCAGGATGCATGCCGATTTACTATTCCGAGAAGTCTTAATTTTCCGATTCACGCGTCTTCTCTTATAAAGGTAGGACGATACTTCAGCGAGGTCAGAGGATTTTTCCCAAAGATCACTTCGGTTCTTCTAGGTCCGAATCCTTCTTTAACCCTTTGGCCTACGCGCTATCTTCTGATTGCGCAAGTCATAGTGAACGAGATGGTCGGTTGCGCGCCGGCCATTCTACTGCTCAGACTCGTGGTTTATGCATATAGCACAAGTCGTAGCTTCCGTTAGAAACGAGGCTCCCGGATATCCAGCATCTCTCTCACGAATGGGTAGGTCCAACATATCCAATGATTCTTAACCAATTAACTGTAGCGCTCCTTTTTGACACAGCACACTTATATGTACCACGGAAATCGAGCGTTGACAAATATACGCATCAAACACAGAGTAAGTGTAGCTGTTAAATTTCTGGATCAAAAAGGTGGGTTTATTTTATAAAATTAGCAATAAAATAACTGTTCCATAGACAACACGGCATGGGGCCATTATTCTAATGTCAGCACATGGTTCTAACATCAAAAAATCAGCATTTACACCACTCGATTGCCAGGTAACTCAGCGCCTGGTCAGCATCACGCATTTGTCCCATAGTCGACCAGCCCTGAAGGAACCCTAACATAAATCTCCTTTCCGATTCTTGTATTTGCCTCTTTTACACTTAAATCTAAAAAACGTTATCATTGAACATAAATGAATTCGTTATCCGAACTGATACGCTGTTTCGGTCGGTGCACATGGGGATACTAATTAACATTTCCAAGATTCGGCTCTGACTCCAATCACCGGTCATTTGATCGTGGTAGATTTAGTTTCGATTTGATTACTGCTTGAGATCCTTCAAACCGGTATCTATCAAACATCCCGAGTATCCATCGCTATGAATTGAAAACGAATTACTGCATCTTCTGCACCATCTGCTCCAGTAGAATTAAGTAAGTACACAGCTATACGGATGTATCTATATATATACATATATTATATTTGGAGAGTGGCAGGATACTTATAACGAAATAGAAAATTAAAATTAAGTGTAAGTGTTTTCGATCCTTGTCTGTGATTGGTTTCATATTCGATGGTGAGAAAGAATATTCAAAAGTGGAATGTGAGAGAACTGTCAATCGTGAGAGTGGTATGTGAGAGACATGAAACGAAGAAAACTAGCTGAGTGCGTAGTGAAGGAAATGAATTCAATTAGTATACTAATTATATCATTTCATAACTTATAATCATACCTTACATATCAATAATATAATTCATTAATATTATAAGCGACGTCTTTTAAACCTACATTAAATTCCTCAGGCTCGTAATTCGATTGATCTGAACCGTCTGGCTGATGAAATTATTTGATGACCAAGAATCCACGGTGATTAAGACGATATGGCTAGACTTGTATTTCCCTCTGCATGTACGCTTCCTTATCCGCGACATTTTTTATCGATTCCGAACTCGAATGCTATATCATGACAAGACTGTCCCATGTAGAATCTGGTTGATGGTTTGCACCGTTGCGTCAGACAAGCATTCCTCTAATAAGTTTTCTGACAGATCAATTTTCACCACTTTCCATGATTTCCAGTCGACGCTCCTTGTGACATGAGCACATTAACTTGTCAAGATTAATATCATTGCTAACAATGAACAGAAATTATCTTAATTGCATTTTACAGCCAATTGAAAATTGATCAACCATAATTTGAAATATTTAATGGCGAGAATGATGAATATGTTATGTCGAAAGCAGAATTTACCAAAGACTTACGAGATACCTTGTACCTCCTGGACTCCATCTAGTGTTGAGGGTGTGAACGGTGACAGTTACAGTTTCGTCATTACTTGTGCTGAGAACTATTAACACTTTGATATACAAATAAAATAAACTCTACGACTGTAAGAAATGCTTTAAAATTCTTGTTACTGCAGGTAAGAAGTTAAAGAAGATTAATAACTTACGATGTCTAAACACGATATAGTAAATTGCACAAAACAAATTGATGAAATCTTTGAAATAAAAAATTACCAATAACAATGACTAAATAATAAAATAATAAAATTACTTTATGCTGTGTTACAGAAAACATTTGATATAATAAAAAAGAATACAGTACTGTGTATATTGTGATATTTGTTTTCAAAATAAAAAGACACTTGATTGGAGTTTGAATACGAATAATTTACTAACTAAATTTACAATACACCATTGAGAAATGCAATCATATGCATATTGTTCTGATGGACTCATCATTCAATGAAAATACAATGAAAAGCAAACGTAACGGAATGTTGATAGGCCGGTCAATTCTGATTCGCGACACTACTGTAGCGCAGGTAGTATCGATAAATATATATAATCCAAATATTGATATATTTCGAATGGATGCGCAAACAGCACATGTGACACCAAAAATGTCAATGTATTGTATATCATGAGAATTATATTTTATAACCGCATTACCATTCGTTCAAATTAATGGCTGTTATTATTATTAGTTTCATCAGATAGCGGTAATTAACCATGGCTTGTCGATGCCCAGTATTGTTGGTGACACCCGGCTGTGGCGATCACTGGCAAATAGATATCCAAAAATCCATAGGCACGTCTAATTTAAGTAAATGATGATATCTATCAAAATTTCGTTATTATTATTCTTATTATAATGATGCAATTCGCTACAATATGTATAAATGATACATGACAGGAACACGTAAGAACTATAAATTAACAAATTTGCTTCCTTCGTAGTCATGCTAAGAACAGTGACAATATAATGAACAGCATACAACGTAGCGTTTTACAGCAGTAAAATTGACTCATAAGTCGATAATTAATCTTATCTCGATTATTTTTTATCTACATTACAGCATACATTAAGGAAATAATTTCATCAAATTTTTATCTTTCAAAATATTTATATATTTTATTAATGCAACAATGACATTTTTCCTCTACACTATCGTGGTAATCAGTAGTCACAATCAGATTAATTGCAACCTTATATCATCGATAATTCTTCATTCATAATTCTAAACAACACTATAATGAACAAATTGTGTTCTTCAATTCACTGCGAGGAGTACTGATATATATGATACCGATACTTTCATGATCTATAAATAACAAAATACAATAATTTTATAAAATATCGATGTTTCTAATGTGTTTCTATACGCAAGACATAATTTCGAAGCAATAAACATTGTATGAACAGTGGCGTGCTAAGTTTTACAGTAAAGATTTTTCATATTCTATTTAATAAAATGACAATGATTGGAGAAGGTATTATTTATTTGACATACTGTAAAATATAATATACCCTCAACTCACATACATAATGGTACATCGAAAGTGCGGTTTTGATACAGTACAAGAGACAAAAATTTATTAATAAAATTTGGATGACTTTTACAGACTACGAATCACACTATTTATGTGAGTATCAATTGTGAATAATTTAACCACGTTATAAGAGGGTTCACGGTATAGTAAAAAATCTATTTAAATTATATTTGGATTTTATTAGTTTCCGATTATCCTATTATCGGGAAGACCTCGAATAACACTTAAAAATTAGACGTTCCTTGCTGAATAACAATACATATATCTCAACTTTCCTTAAGATCAAAGAATTGAATGCCAAATGCTTGACTTCTGACCACTGAAATAGCATACCAAACTACGAACGATTGATATACGGCCATACCTAACAATAAGTCCGATTCACTGGCACGGAGTGAACAGAGGATAAGAACAATAGATACCTTATACGTCAGACTACATTTGATTGGATCGAGTTCTGCTCACCCTGACTGGGGGCATTCTGATAGGATATACTACTGTACCTGTAAACAGTTTCAGTACATAGGGATATGACGCTCGTCAAGTGGGGATTATAGGATGAAAAGCAAACGTTGAGAAATTGGATATAGAACAATACAAGAGTATACAAAAGAACATATGATCATACAGTGTGATATTATTGCTGATCTACCACATTTGTAGCAATAAGCTAAACGTTATTTTATTGTCAAATAAGACACTCTATTTGTCTGATTATTGATATATCGAATATATAATGAAGGATTATTAATTGATGCCATAATTTGATATATAATTCAATTATTCAAGTTAAACGATCGACAAATGTGTGATGGATGAAAAAATGAAAGACCTTTAAAACCAAACAAAAAATTGGAATAATACAAAATATTTATAATCATTAATATGATTTATAGAAAAAGGCGAGAAGTCAAGCTCCGATAAAGTTGAATGTGAAACATTCAATTAGAAATTTGGAAACTGTCATTTAAACTGTGGTATATGAGACTAATGGGTCTGTACTTTAGACGACAAAAAGGCAAGTGAAATACCTTGTTCCTTTCTGACTCTGCTTCTGTTGCCATTAATATCTACAATTTTCAAACCGATATTTATGTTCTTATATTTTGTAGAGAACAAGATATAGCAGTATTCATATTATTTTAAGTTCAATAATTTTACGCAATTTTGTAACTCTATTTCTTTAATT
>NIJG01001666.1:820-18845 GCA_002201625.1 Euglossa dilemma
TTACTCCCGTTGTACCTGGAGTGGCTCTCGGAATCACAGGATAGGTGAAGCTATTGACTTAGCTGTGCGATTCCCTAAGATGGTGGTAAAATTCTGTAGCTGGTTAACCCTCCATCTCCTAATTCATTCATGCAATTCATGTGCTCGCCACTAAAATGTAAACAATTATGTTTCTCAGAATCCGAAGTTATACTTTCGATACGGCGGATTAGGTTCTCGGAAGGTAGGGCCTTCCGTGAGAAATTCACCATATTCAAATCGGAAATGTTCACCGACGACTGACTATCTACCTTAATATTCATACCGTTTGATTAAACACGTTTATTGGTAACATTGTTCAGATTATTTACTCCTTAAATACCTGACTTGACACTTGGAATATCAGGATAGGTGAAGATATTGACTAAGCTGTGCGTCCCTCAATGAAGCTGGTAAAGTTCTGCAGCAGTACTCCCCTCGATCATCTAATTCATACATGAAACTAGGGACCCGGCCCCTAAAATGTTTACTAATTTTATCCTCTGAACACGAAGTAACACTCTCGATGAAGCGGGAGAGGTTCACCGAAGGTGCGGCCTTCGCTTAAAGCTTTGACTGTATAATAATAGGTAACATTCACAATCGGGTTGACCCTAATTTTAATATTCAATACGTGAATTAAGGTGTCTATTGCCCATACTGTTCAGCGGATTTATTCCCGCAATGCATGGTTTGACTCTCGGAATCATAGAATGGGTGGAGCTTTTGACTTTGTTGTGCGACTCTTAACGAAGGTCGTATATTTCTGACATGATTTGACACTCTATCTTCTATTTCATACATGAACATATAATGCCCATCACTAGAACGTGTACTAATGTCTTTCTCTGTACACGAAGTTATACTCCTGATACGGCGGGTTTGCTTCTCGGAAGGAAAGGCTTTCTGTAAATGGTTTGTATCTATACCAATGAGTAGCGTCGTACAACGGGTTGACTATCTGCTTTAATATTCATACCGTTATTTAAGGTGTCTACTGCCAAAACTCTTCAGCGCATTTACCCTCGAGTACCATGTTTATCTCTTGGAATCACAGGATAGCTGCAGCTATTGACATAAATGTGCGACATTCAAAGAAGATGATAACGTTCCCGAACGGTTTGACACTCGATTTTCTAATTCATGCATGAAGTTGAGGAGCCCGCCACTGAAATGAAAACTAATTTCATTCTCTGAGCACGAAGTTATACTCTCGAAATGGCGAGTTTGCTTCTATGAACGTAAGACATTCCGTAAAGTGTTTGACTTTATTCTAATTGGTAATGCTCTCAAATGGTATTGACGCTCTGCTTTACCATTCAAACCGCGAATTAAGGTGTCTATTAGCAATGCACTTCAGCGTATTTACTCCAGAGATACCTGGTTTGAATCATCGAATCACTGTATAGGTGAAGCTATTGACTTAGCCGTTCGGCTCTTAAAGGAGGTGGAAACGTTCTCGAACGGATTGACCATCGATCTCCTAAATCGCACATGAAACCTAGATGCCCGTCACTAAGGTGATTATGAAATTGCTTCCCTGAACACGATGATATAGTCTCGATGCAGAGGGTGTAGTTCCCGGATGGTAAGGTATGCAAAAAAGATTATGACATTACATGAATTGATGACGTTCTCAATCGGTTTGACTCTCTACTTCAATATTCATGCCGCGAATTAATGTTTCTATTGCAAATACTGTTCAACGGCTACGGTCTTGTGTTAAAACGTTTAACTTTATAGCAAATGGTGACGTTCTCAACGGCTTGATGCTCCCTTTTAGTATTCATATCGTGAATTATGGTGTCCATTACCATTGCTGTTCATGTGATTTATTCCTGGAATACCTGGCTTGACCCTCAGAATCACAGTATAGTTGAAGCTATTGACTTAGCCATATGGCTCTCTAGGAAAGTTGCAACGTTCCCGGTCGGTTAGACCCACGATCTTCTAATTCGTACGTGAGTTAACGTGCCCGTCACTAAAGTGTCACTATACTAACTTCACCACGTGAAAAGTGAGGAAGACAATCACAGCTAAGTGTTGGGTTCTCGGATAGTATCGATTTGGGCAAGAAATATGACTTTACCTTAATTGGTAATGTTCTCCGACGGCTTGACAAGAATACTTAATACTGATACTGTGATTTAAGGTGTCTCTGGCCAATACTGTTCAGCGGATGGAATTCCGAAATATCTGGTTTGTCTCACGGAATCACGAGATAGGTGAATCTATCGACGTAGCCGTTCGACATTCAAAGAGGATGGTAACGTTCACGAACGGTTTGACCCTCGGTATTCCAATTACTACATGAAATTAAGGTGCCCATCACTAAAATTAATATTAGTTTCTTCCACTGGAACCCATGTTATACTCTCGATACAGCGGGTTAGGTTCTCTGACTAACGAATTCGGTATGAAGTATGACTTTATACCATTTTGCATGGATCCTAAACGGCTGGGCGCTCTACTATAATACTCCAACAGTGAGATAATGCGTTTATTTAATACCCTGTTGAACGCGTTTACTCCAGGAATACCTGGTTTGACACTCGGAATCACAGGATAGATAAAACTATTGACATAGCTATGCGACTGTCACGAAGATGGTCGTAACGGTCTCGAACTGTTTAACTCTCGATTTTGCTATTCATAAATGAAAATATCGTGTCTGCTGTAATATCTGCTGATATGTTTCCATGATCAATAAGCATGACACTCTCTACAACGGGTTGGGCTTCGCGGACAGTAAGGACATCTATGAAAAATTTGACTGTATACGAGTAGATAATGTTCTACAGCGACTTGACGCTGTACGTCAGCATTCGAGCCTTGAGTTGAGGTGTAAATTGCCAATACGGTTCGGCGAATTTACTCCACGCATACATGGGTTGGCTCTCGGAATCACAGAATTGATGAAGCTGTTGAATTAGCCGTTCGGCACACGTAAAAGGTGGTAACGTTCATAAACGGTTTGACGCTCCACTGTAAGGTTGGAACTGAGAATTCTGGTGTCCATTGCAAATACCTGTCATCGCACCTGCTAGTTCAATAGATTTAGCTATTCCACGTTACCAAGAGTCATATGTAGTATTCCNCTTGGCTTGGCTCTAGGATTCACAGGATAGGTGAAGATATTGGCTTAGCTGTTCGACTCTCAAACAAGGTGCTATCGTACTTTAACTGGTTGTCCATCGATCTTTTAATTCATACATGAAATTAGAGTGTCAGTGGCTAAAAGGGATAATAATTTGTTCCTCTGTTCTCGACGTTATACCCACGATACAGCCGGTTATGTTCCCGAATTGTTAGGACTTCGGTAGAAAGATTGAACCTATAAGGATAGGTAACGTTCAACAACGGTTTGGCGCTGTAATTTAGCATTGAAACCGTGAATTAAGATGTCGATTGCCAATACTAACCAGCGGATTTACTCCCGGTACAGCTGGTTTGACTTTCGGAATCAAAGGATATATGAAGAGATTGACTTACCCGCTCGAATCACAAAGAATGTAGCAACTTTCTCGAGCGGTTTGACCCTCCATCTTCTTCTTCATAATGAAAGTAAGGTCTCTGTCACTAAGATTTTTACTGATGCGTTTCTCTGAATACGAAGTTATACTCTCGATAANATCCTGTGACTCCGAGTCTCAAACCAGGTACTCCGGGGTAAATTCGCTGAAGAGTATTGTCAACAGACACCTTAATTCAATGTATAAATATTAATGTACAGTGTCATATTAATGTCGAACGTTAATAACTTGTATAAAGACAAACTTTTTACCGACGGACTTACCTTCCTCCAAGCCTAAACCAGTCTGTCGACAGCATAACGCAATGTTCAAAGGAACGAGATAGTATACATTTTACTGACGGTAACCGAAATGTCATGTATGAAATAGAAGATCGAGGGTCAAACCGTTCGAGAGCGTTACCACCATCTTTGAGAATCGAACGGCTAAGTCAATAGCTACACCTATACTGTTATTCCCAGAGTCAATCCAGGAACTGCGGGAGTAAGCCCGGTATACAGTATGGCGTTAGTCACCCTATATCACGGTCTAAGTATTAAAGTCCAGGGCCAAACCTTTGCAGAACGATATGTTTTTATATAGAGTTAAACCTTATAGCGAAGACCTTACTTTCCGAGAAGCTAACGACAGTATCGAGATTATATCTTCGTGTTCAGAGGATCAAATTATTATACAATTTGATGGCGGGCACCTTAGTTTCATGAATGAATTACAAGATCGAGTGTGAAACAGTTCGAAAAAGTTACCGGCTTCNTGCATCGAGAGTATAACTTCGTGCTCGGAGGAAGAAATTAGTATAAGTTTTATAGTCGGGCTGCTTAGTTTCGTGTAGGAATTAGACGATCGATGGTGAAACAGTTCGAAAACGTTACCGGCTTCTTTGAAAATCGAACGCTTAAGACAGTAGCGTCTCCTATCCTGAGATTCCGAGAGCCAAAGCAGATTTACCGGGCGTAGTTGTCCTGTACAGTATTGGCAACAGACACTTTGATTCATGGTATAAATATCGAAGGACAGAGTCGAACCGTTGCAGAACGTTACGTATTGCTATAGAGTCAAACTTTTACAGGTCATACTTTCCGCGAAGCTATGCCGCCGTATCGAGAGTATAACTTCGTAGCCAGAGAATCAAATTAGTAGAGATTTTAATGATCGGCGTGATAGCTTCATGTATGAATTACAAAATCGTGTGACAAATCACATCAGAAACTTTCCACCGTCTTTGAGAGCCAAACGGCATGGTCAATATCTTCACTTACGCTGTCATTGGGGTTGCCAAACAAGGTGGATAATCCGCTGAACAGTATTGGCAATTGACACCATGATTCAACTCTTGAATATTACAGTAGGGAGTCAAAGAGTTTAAGGACGTTAGAAATTGGTAGAAAGTCAAACGGTTTACAGAAGAACTTGCCCACCAAAAACCAAACCAGCTGCAGCGAGTGTCTTGCTTAGTGCACACGGAAACAAATTAGTAGAAATGTTAGCATACGGACATATATTTTCATGTATGAATTGGAAGATCGAACTGCTAAATCAATGGTTTGAGGTATCCTGTGATTCCCAGAGTCATTCCAGGTACTCTGGCAGTAAATCCGCTGAACAGTATTAGCAATAGGCACCTTAATTATCCGCAATGAGCCTTAAAGAAGGGAGTCGAATCGTAGGAGAAAATTACCAATTCTTATAAAGTCGTTCTTTTTACCGAATACGTTACCATGCGATAACGTATCCCGCTGTATCGAGAGTATAACTGCGAGTTCAGAGAAACAAATTAGTTCGCATTTCAGTGACGGGCACCTTAACTTCATGTATGAATAACGAGATTGAGAATCAAGCCGTACGAGAACGTTACCACCATTCGTAAGAGTCGCACAGCAACGTCAATAGCTTCACGTATCCTCTGATACCGTGAGTCAAACCAGGTATTCCAGGAGTAAATCCGCTGTGCAGGATCGGCATTAATTACCCTACTTGCAGATGTAAATATTAATGTACAGAGTCAAACCGTTGTAGATCGTTACCTATTGGTATGGGGTCTAACATTTTACCGAAATTCTCACCTTTCGAGAAGCTGACCCGCTGCATCGAGCGTATAACTTCGTGTTCAGTGAAGCCAATTGGTGTCCATTTTAGTAATGGGCACATTAATTTCATGTATGAATTAGAAGGTGAGTGATAAACGTTTCGGGAACGTGACAACCTTCTTTGAGAGTAGAACGGCTAAGTCGGTATCTTCACATATACTGAGATTCCGAGAGACAAACCCGGCATTCCTGGAGTCAATCCTCTGTATAGAATAGGCAATAGTGAGCTGTCTACATTATATGAATAGTAGAGTATGGAGTGAAACCGTTGAAGAACTTTGCCACATTTTACTGAGTCGTCCTTTTCCTCGAGGACGCATTCCCTTCAAGGACCAGATCTGCTATTGCGACAGTGAGTCTGCAAATACTGCGATCTAAACCATTGCACGCAGTACGTAATGAGGGCACTATCTATGGTATGAAGGGGAATGTCGAGTGTAAAAACCGTCGGAGACAGTAACCACTACTTTCCGAAATCACACATATTAGTAAATACCTTGCCTATCCTGTTATCAATGCACTGCTTAGTATTGCAAAATGGGCAACTCAATTCACGGTATCAATATTAACTTCGAAAGTCAAAGCTGTCGAGACCGCAACAGATTGGTGCGTTGTCAAACTTTCTACCGATGTAGAAGCTGCTTCACGGTATGATTACTGACGGTCACCTTAAGTTCATGTATGAATGCAACATTTAAAGTTTAACCTTTCGAGAACTTTATCACAAATTTTGAGCGTAAAACCCTTATGTCAATAGCATCATCCATCCTATTATTCCCAGAGACGAAGCAGGACTCCGGGTGTCAGACCACTCCACAGTATTGCCAATAGCGACCTGAATTCACGCAATGAATATTACGCAAGAGAGCCGACGCGTAGTAGAACGTTACCACTCATTATAGGGCCAATCTTTTCAAAGATCACATATACCTTTCTTGAAACTGTCCCGCTATAGCGAGATCCAGTTTCGGTAACGAAGCCATTGCATATTCTACAAAATGGAGAGCCATAATTAAAGTATCAGCGGCACAGTGGAGTGTCAAACCGTTGAAAACCGTTACGACTACATTCCAGAGCCTCACATGTAAGTGAGTACCCTCACCTATCTTGCCCTCCCGAGTGTCGACAGAGGACTTCCGGGCGGCAAACCGATGCATAACACTACTAATGGACACCATAACCATGCAGTGCAAATATTAATGGTGAGTGTCAAACCATTCGAGGACATTATCAATTGCAAGACGGTCCAACCTTTGACCGATGACCTTACCATCCGAGAAACTAATCCGCTGTAGCGAATTTCTAAGTGCTCACGGAAACAAATTGGTAGGCATGTTTGCAGACAGACAGATTGATTTCATATATGAATAGAGAAATAGTGAACCAAACTGTTCGAGATCGTTACCACATTTTTGAACGTCGAACCGCTATCTGATTACCTTCACACAACCTGTTACTGCGAGAGTAAAGTCAGGATATCCGGAAGTGAAACAAATGCATGGTATTACCAATGGACATCTTATTTAACGGCTTGAATGTTAAAACCGAGAGTTAAACTCGTCGAGAACGATGTCACTTAGTATTGAGTCAATCCAATTACCATAGGCCCATACTTTGCGAAAGCATAACACGCTGTAGCGGTAGTACAATGTAATGTTCATGGAGTCTACCTTGTATACATTTTTGCAGATGGTTACCTCAATCTTATGTAGGCATAGCAAAATCAAGAATAAAACCGATTGAGAACGTTATCACCTATTTTCTGAGTCAAACCGCTAAGTCAATAGCTTCTCCTGTCCTGGTATTCCAAGGGTCATACGGGCATCAATCCACTGTAGACTAATATCAGATGACACCTTAATTGACGATAAGGGTATTAATGTAGTGAGCCAATCCCTCCGCGAACGATATCACTTGCTACGAAGTCAAACACTTAACCGGACACTTTATCATCCGCGAACGTAAACAGCTATATCGAAGGACCTACTTAATGTACTTGTAAAGAAATTTCTTGACATTGTAGCAGTCGGACACCGTAATTCCATGTATGAAAAGCTAAATCGAGAGTCAAATACTTTGAGGTCGTTACCACAAACTTGAGAGTCGATCCGCTAATACAAAAGCATAACCTATCATCTTATTCTGCTTGCCATCCCACTGAACAGTATTGGAACTAGACACCATAATTCGCAGTATAAATATGAAGAGTCAAACCGATGGGAAGGTTACCTCCTGCTATGGAGTGAAACCTTTCATCGAAGTTCATTCGAGATCCGTAGCGGCAATTGCGAGAGTTAAACTGCGAACCTAGGGAACCAAGCCATGTTATACTGTTCAGCACGTAGAACTCTACCTGAAATACAAATGGTAAGGTCGAGCGTCAAACAGTTGAAGACGGTTACCACTACTCTCGGCAACCTACCAGCCAAGTGAATACGTTCACTTATCCTGCTACTCCGAAAATCAAACTAGGACTTCAGCGTGCGAAACAACTGCACGTTATTACCAACGAACAATGTAGTTCACCGTGTGAATATTATTGTGAGACGCTTTGAGGACGATATCAATTGGTAGGGGGATAATCCTATTACTGAAGAGTGTACCATCCGAGAAACTCATCCACTGTAACTGGTATCGCGCTTGGTGCTCACGGAAACAAATCAGTGGACATAGTAGAAGATGGGCACCATCATTGCATTTCCGAGTAGCTAAATCGAGAATGAAACCGCGTGAGTATGTTATCACAATCATCAGAGTCGAACCCCTGAGTAAACAGCGTCACTTATCTCCATATACAGTGGGTCAAACAACCTACTCCGGTGTTCAATCCAGTGTTCACAATTGGCACCAAACGTCGTAATTCGCGGTATGAATGGTAAAGTCGAAAGAGAATCCTCTTGAGCACGGTACCACTTGTTATATGGTCAAAATTTTCAAGGAAGGCATATACCTTTCGATACCTGACCCGCTATTGCTAGAGACAGACTGCAAAAACCGGGAACCAAACCCATGAACAATATACATAATGGTGTGCCTTATTAAATGTATCTATAGCAAAGTCAGGAGTCTAAGGAGACAGTTACCACTCCTTTCCAGATCCTCACCGCTGACAGAATGCCTTCACTTATCCTGTTATTCCGAGGAAAAAGCCAGTACATCCGGGAGAAAAACCGTTCATAACATTATTAATGGACATCTTAATAGACGATAGGACTTCTAAAGTCGAAAGTCAAACACGTTGAGAACGATACTACCTGGTTCCGAGTCAAAATTTTGCCGAAGACCTTACCATCGGAGAACCAAACTTTTGCATGTGCTGATGTTAGTGCTCATAGAAACAAGTTAGTGGATGCTTTAGCAAACGGATAGCTGAGTTTCGTGTATAAATATCAAAATCGAGAGAAAAACCATTCGAGAACGTTACCGCGTTTTATAAGAGTCGAAACGCTGAGTCCATAGCTTCACCTATCCTGCAATTCCGAGAGTCAGACCAGGATTTCCTAGAGATGAACCAATATTTAGTATGCCCAATGAACACCGTAATTCACAGTTTATACATTACAGCATACAGTTAAGCCGATACAGAACGATACCTCTAATTATAAAGACCTACATTTTACCGAAATGGTCACGGAAACAAATTACACGACATTTGTCATGTTGCAAGCCTCAATTTTACGTATGAGAAGCAATGTTGAGAGTCAAACAGTTCGAGAACGTTACCACTGGTATAGCGTCAAACTTTTCACCGAAGACGTATACCTTTCCAGAAACAGACCGGCTATTGCAGTAATCGGACTACGTATACACGAAACCTAACCACTGCACGCTGTACATAATAGATAGCTCTATATAATGCCAGAATGGCAAACTGAAATGTCACACCGTTGGAGACCATTACAACTTCTTTCTAGAATCTGAAGGCTAAATCAATACCTGCACCTATCCTGTCATTGGAATAGTCAGACTACGGGATCCAGGTGCCAGTGCACTGCTCCTAATTGCCAATAGACATCGTAATTCACGCTATGAATAGAAAAATCGAGAGTCAAGCCATTCGGATATATTACCACATTTTTAAAATTCGAACCCCTAAGTCAATAGGTCCACCCATTCTGTTCTTCCATGAGTCCGACCCAGCCTTCTGAGCGTTACTTCACTGTATAGTATTATCAAGGGAGACCCTAAATGACGGTACGAGTATTATAGTAGAGGCTGAAACCGTTGGATCACATTCCCACTTGTAATAGGGTCAAGCTTACCACCGAAGGCATATAGGATTCGAGAAACTGATCAGCTGTTACCAGAGCGAAACTGCGAAAACCGAGAATGAAGCAGCTGCACATTGTGAATAATGGAATGGTCTAGTTAAAGTATGACTAATGGCAAGGTCGGGGTGAAATCGATGGTGAATGTTACTTTATTCTTGAATGCCGAACTGCCGAGTCAGTAGCTTAACTTATATTGTTATTCCGAGAGTCCGGCCATCTATTCCGAGGATTAATCCACTGTACAGTATTGGAAATAGACACCATAATTCACGGTATGAGCAGTAAGTCAGGGATCCTGACATTTGGATAACGATGCCAATATTTATGGGGTAAAACATTTCATCGAAGATCTATACCTTCGGTGAACCTGACCTGCTATTGTAAAAGTGAGACAACCAATTCCGGAAACCAACCGATACTGCATTAAACAAAATGCAGTGCTTCATTTAAAACACGAATCACAATGTCGAGCGTCGGATGGAGTTGGTTACCACTATTTTCAACACCCTCACGGCTATGAGAGTACCTTCACCTCTTCTGTTATTCCGAGAGTCAAACTAGGACGTCGTGTGAAACTACTGCATGTTATTATCAAACTAATTCACGGTATGAATTTTAATATCGAGAGTCGAGCCATTTGAGAACGTTATCACTTGCTAGAGTGTGATATATTTTACTAAATATATTACCTTCCAAGGACTTAACGCACTGTGTAATTCTAGGAGACGGGTGTCTTAATTTCATATATGAATGACAAAGCCCTGGATTTAATCGTTCGAGAACATTGCCACATTTTTAAGAGTCGAAGTACTAAGTCAATAGCTTCATATATCCTGTTACCCTGAGAGTCAAACCATCTATTCCAGGGATGAGACCATTTACAGGATTGGCAATAGACGCCACAATTCACGGTGCGAGCAGTAAAGTTGAAAAACATATCGCTGGATCACATAACCACTCGTTCACAGTCAAGCTTTGCACCCAACGCCTATTCCTTTCATGAACCTGAACGTCTATTGCGAGAGTCGGACTGAATATTCCAGGAATCAAGTGATTGCACATTCTACAAAGTGGAGAGACCTACAGAAGTATGAATGGCAAAGTCGAGTTTGAAACCGTTGGTCATTGTTATCAATACATTCCTGAACCTTACATCTACGTGAACACTCTCGCCTATATTGTTATTCGAAGTGTTGGTGCAGGACGTCCGGGAGCTACGCCATTGCATAGAATAACCAATGGTCATCTAAACCTCGTGGCACGAATACTAATGTCGAGAGTTAAACCTCTCGAGAACTTTACCACTTAGTATAGCCCCAAACCTTTCACCCAAAACCACTAACGTAGGATAACCTAACACGCTCTAACGAGAGTCTAACATAAATTTCCGCCATAAAATTTGTGGATAATGAAGCTAATGGTGACCATAATTTCGTGAATGGATTGCAATGCCGAGAGTCAATCCTTTCGAGAACGCTACTACCAATTTTTGAGAGTCGTGCCACTGGGTCTGTAGCTTCACTTATCCTGTAATTCGTAGATAAGGACTCCCGTGAGTCCAATCGACGTGCAGAATTTTCAATCGACATCAAAATTCACTGTACGAATATTAATGTCGGGAGTCAGTCTATTCGAGAACGTTGCTATATGTGCTGGAGCCAATCTCTTCAGGGAAGCCCTATATTTTCCGAGAACCTATCCGCAGTAGCGAGAGTGAAACTAGGAATTATGAGAACCAATCCGTTGCACACTGTACACATGGTAGAGCTCTATTTAAGGTATGAATGGCATAGGAGACTATCACACAGTTGCAGAACGGAATCACTACGTTCCAGAACCACACCGACAAGTCAATACCTTCATCTATCCCGTCATTCAAAGAGTCCAACAAGTACTTCATGGAGTGAAAACTGCATTGTGTTCACAACGGAGGTCTCAATTGACTGCATGAATATTAATGATAAGTGCCGAACCCCTCGATATTCTAATTCATACATGAAATGAAGATGCCTGTGATTAAGATTGATGATAATTTGTTTCTCTGAATACGAAGTTATACTCTCGATTCAGCGGGTTATGTTCTCGATGTGTATGGCCATCGGTAAAATTTTGAACCTATTCCAAATGGTAACGTCCTACAGCGGCTTGACTTTGTACTTTATTATTTATGCCCTGGATTATGTTGCCTATTGCCAATATCGCACCGCGGAATTACTATCGGAATACCTGGTTTGGCACTCGAAATCAGGGGATAGTTCAACTTATTGACTTAGCCGTTCGACACTCAAAGAAGGTGCTAACGTTCTCGATCCGCTTTACTCTGGAGTTTGCTATAGCTACATAAAAGTAAAGTGTCCGTTTGCTAAAATGTCTACTAATTTGTTGGCGTGGATACTTAGCATGGCACTCCCTACTCGGGTTAAGCTTCTCGGAAGGCAAGGCCTTCGGAAAAAAGTTTGACTTTATACGAATAGGTAACGTCCCACAATGATTTGACTCGCGATGTTAATATTAATATTGTCAATTAATTAGTCCATTGACAATAATTTTCATCGGATGTACTCCTGGCATGCCTGGTTTGACACTTGGAATCCCAAGATACGTGAAGCTCTTGACTTGGCCGTTTGAATCTCGAAGATTGTGATAACGTTCTGGAACGGTTAGCACTCGATCATCTAATTCAAACATGAAATTAATTTTATTCGGATTAGGTTGTCAGAATGTAAGGCCATCGGTAAAAAGTTTAACTCTATGCGAATAGACAACGACTTACAACGGTTTGACTGTGTACGTGAATATTGATACAGTGAATTAAAGTCTCTATTATGAATACTATTCAGCGGNCGTTCTCGATGAGCTTGACTCGGGAGTTTGCTGTTGCTACATAAGAATAAAATGTCCGTTTGCTAAAATGTCTACTAATTTGTTGGCGTGGATACTTAGCATGGCACTCCCTACTCGGGTTAAGCTTCTCGGAAGGCAAGGCCTTCGGAAAAAAGTTTGACTTTATACGAATAGGTAACGTCCCACAATGATTTGACTCGCGATGTTAATATTAATATTGTCAATTAATTAGTCCATTGACAATAATTTTCATCGGATGTACTCCTGGCATGCCTGGTTTGACACTTGGAATCCCAAGATACGTGAAGATATTGACTCAGCCGTTCGAAACTCAAAGACGATGGTAACGTTCTCGAGCGGTTCAGCTCTCAATTTTGCTATCCAAGCATGAAAATAAATTATCCGTCTACGAAAATGTCTACTAATTTGTTTCCGTGAAAATTAAGCATGGCACTCACAGCAGCAGGTTATGTTCCCGAAAAGTTTGGTATTCGGCAAGAAGAATGACTTTATGCCAATTGTAAATGTTCCCCGACGGTCTGACTCACTACCTTAATATTCAGACCGGAATTGAAGCGTATGTTGCCAATACTATTTAGCGGACTTACTCCCAGTATACCTGGTTTGACTCACGGAACAACAGGATAAGTGACGCTATTGACTTAGCCGTTCGTCTCATACAGAAGGTGATATCGTGCTCGAAGGGTTTGACCCTGGATCTTCTTAATCATATATGAAATTACGCTGCCCGTAAATAAAATATATGCTAATTTCTTTCTCCGAACAGAAAGCAATACTCTTGGCACAGCGGGCTAGGCTTTCGGAGTGTAAGTACTTGAGTAAAACGTTTGACTTTAAAGCAATTGGCGACGCTCTCAAACAGTTTGACGCTCTTCTTTAATACTCGTACCGTGAATTAAGATGTCTATTACCAATACTGTTCAGCGGGTTTACTCCCGGGATACAAGGTTTGACTCTCGGCATCACAGGATAGGGGAAGCTATTGACTTAGCTCCGAGACTCTCAAAAAAGGTGGTGACGTTCGCAAACGGTATGACCCACGATCTCGTGATTCATACATGAAATTCTTGGGCCTAAATGTCCCTAAGGTCTACACCAATTTGTTCCTCTGAACGCTACGATATACTCACTGTAAAGCAGGCTTTGTATTCGCAGGCTACGGTCATCGGTGAAGCGTTTGACTCAATACCAATTGGTTACGTTCTCAAGCTGTTTGACGCTGTACTTTAAAGTGCAAACCGTCAGATGAGGTATCTATTGCCAACAGTGCGCAGCATATTTGCGTTTGGAGTACCTGGCTTGTCCTTTGGAATCACAAGATAGGCGAAGCTATTGACGTAGCTGTACGAGTCTCAAAAAAGGCGTAAACGTTCTCTATCGGCTTGACCCTCGATCTTCTAATTCTTACATGAAATTACGGTGCTCGTCATAAAAATGTATTCTAACTTGCTTCTCTGAACGCGAAGATGTAATCTCCATGCAGCGGTTAGTTTCGCGGAATTTAAGGCCGTGGGAAAAAGATTGACTATATATAGTAACAGGTAACATCTAGAACGGATTGACTCTGTTCTGTAATAGTTATGCCATGAAATATCGTGTCTCATGCCAATACTGTGTAGCGTGATAACGTTTTGGAATGATTTTGCTATGTTTTGCTCAGTTTTGCTATGCATACATAAAATGATGTGATTATTTGATCCAATGTCCAATATTTCAGTTCCGTATACATTACGTGAGTCTCTCGCTACAGCGGGATATGTTTTCGGAAGACTACGTTTTCGGTAAAAAGTTTGACTATATAAGTAGGTTACCTTCTCCCAAGGATCGACTCTATATTTTAATATCCCTAGCGTGAATTACTGCGCATGTTGCCAATGCTGTACAGTGGTTTGGCTCCCGAAATTCCTGGCTTTTCTTCCGAAATAGCAGAATAGGAGAAGCTATTGACTTAGCGGTTCGGTTCAGAATGTGGGTTATAATGTTCTCGAATGGTGTTACTCCCGAGTATGCTTATCAGACATGAAATTGTTGTAAACATTCGCTCCACAGTCCACAAATTAGTTTTCGTGTTCATTACGTTAAACTCTCGCTAGAGCGTGTTAGATTCTCTAATTGCAAGGCCTTCCACATCAAGATTGACGCCATAATTAGTTGCAACCTTCTCCCACGGTTTACTCTCTTCCTTAATATTCCTGCCGTGAATAACGGAGGATATTGCTAATACTGCACAGTGATTCTGCTCCCGGATATCCTGGTCTGACTCTGAAAATAACAGACGTGTACTGATGATCAAATTAGGATGCATTCTAGAAGCGGACACCGTAATTCTATGTATGTCTAAGAAGATCGAGTGGTAAACCATGCGAGAATATTTTCACCTTCTTTGGTGATCGAACCGCTATGTCAGTAGCTTCACCTATCCTGACATTCCGTGTGGCTTACCAGGAATTCCGGGGGTCAAGACGACTGCACAGTATTGGCTGTGGGTTCCGTAATTCACTGTATGAATATTAAGGTACATTGTCAAACCGTGGGATAACGTTACTAATAATTAGAGACTGAATATTTTTACCCAAGACTTTGCATTTCCAAAATCTGTTCCGCTGTGCCGAGATTCTCACGTAATGTAGACTGAAACTAAATAGTGGGCATTGAATCAAATGGCTACCTCAGTTTTAAGCATGCATAGCAAAAATCGAGATTCGGACTATTTCAGAGCGTTATCACCTTCGTCCGTAGTCGAACCGCAATGTCAATAGCATCGACTATTCGCTCGCAACTGTTATTCTGGGAGTCAAAGCAGGAATATCGGGAGACAAACGACTGCACAGTATTGTTAATAGTCTCCGTCATTCGGGGCATGAATAAAAAAGTGTAGAGTAAAACCGTTGAGGAGCGTTACCACTAATTATGCAGAAAATCTTTTTACCGTAGAGCTAGCTTTCGAAAACATACGCTGTTGTAGCGAGAGTCTCAAGTAATGAACACGGAAACAAATTGGTTGAAATAGGAGTAAATTTTCACTAAAATTTTATATGAGCATAGCATTATCGAGATTCACGCCTTTCGAGATTGTGACCAACTTTTATAAAAGTCGATCAGCTAAGTCAATAGCTTCACCTATCCTGATATTCCGAGAGTCAAGCCAGATATTCCGGGAGTCAAACCAATGCACAGTATTGCCAATAGGCACCTTGATATACGGTATGAATGTTAATGTGGAGAGTAAATGCGTTCGAGAACACTTGGTATAGAGTCAAACTTTTCACCGAATAACCCTAGTCATCGAGAACACCTCCTAGCTGTAGCCAGAAGCGAACTTAATGTTGAGGGATACAAATTATTCTACATTGCTCCAAATATACTGCTCCACTTTATGTATGGATAGCAAAATAGGCAGTCAAACCGTTCGAGAACTTTCCAGAATTCTTGGTAGCAAATCCACTATGTCAAAGGCATCTCCTACCCTGTTATTCCGAGAGAAGAACTACCTATTCCAGGGTTCAAACCACTGTGCAGTATTGGCGATAGACACCTTGATTCACGGTATGAGTAATGAAGTAGTATAGAGAATCTCTTGACTTGAATAGAGTTTGAATCAGTTGGATAACGCTACAACTTGGTACAGACTGAAATTTTCACCGAAGACGTACACATTTCTAGATCCTGATCTGCTATTGCGAGGTTCAAATGAGATATCCGGGAATCAAACCATTCCACATTGTACAAAATGGAAAGCTCTATTTAAGGTATGAATTGCAACGTCGAGTGACCCATCTGTGACCGTTTCCACTGCGTTCCAGAACCTCACCGATGTGTGAATACCGTCACCATTCCTGTTATCCCGAGAGTCAGACCATGACGACCGGCAGTGAAACCACTGCATGGTACTGATAATGGACACCGTATTTCACCTCATGAATGTTAATATCAAAAGTCAGTGTGTTTATGATCGTTACGACCGTGTTTCAGAGTCGAGGCGCAGAGTCATTAGCTTTAACCATCGTGTTAAACCGATAGTCAAACCGGGACTTCCAGGTGCATATCCGCTGCATAGTATTGAAAATAGACACCGTGTTTCGCGGTATGAATGAAAGAGTAGAGAGACAAACGTTTGGGATCGTTACTACTAACAACTGAGTCAAACCATTCACCGAAGGCCTATAACTTACAAAAACGTGACAGGCTATTGCGAAAGTCAGTCTGCGCAGTTCACGAAGCAAGCCATTGCACACTGTAGAAAATGGAGTGCCCTGTTCAAAATGTGAGTGCTGCTGTCGAGCGTCAAACTGATGAAATACGGTAGCCCTGTTTTCCAGAACCACATTGCTGGGACAATACATTGACCTATCCCAGTATTCCGTGAGTCGACACAGGTCTTCCGAGAGTAAAGCGACTGAATAGTATTACCAGTGGAGGCATTAGTTGACGGTATGAATATCAACTTCGAGAGTAAAGCCCTTCACGAACGCTATAATTTGCTACGGAAACAAACATATTACCGGAAACATTACCTTCCGAGTACATAACACGCGGTAGCGAGAGTTGAGCTTATTCCGTTTGAGCACGTTACCATATTTTTGAGCGTCGAACCGCTCAGGAAATAACTTTACCTATGCTCTTTATCCGTGAGTCAAACCAGGTATTCCGAAAGGGAAAACACTGTTGAACGTTCGAAATACACATCATAATTCACGACATGACTTCTAATGTAGAGAGTCATACCTTTGGAGTATAGTACAACGTGGTATAGATTTAAACTCTTCACCAAAAGCTTATTCTTTTCGAGAATCTGACCGACAACTGTGAGTGTGAAACTGCGAATTCCTGGAACCCAACCCTTGCACATTCTAAATAACTGATAGCTCCATTCAAGGTATGAATGGCAAAGTCGCGTGTCTGATTGTTGGAGGCCGCTACGACTACTTTTCACAACCACACCACTAGGTGAATACCCTCAACTCTCCAGTTAGTGAGAGGGTAAGACAAGGTCATCCTGGTGTGAAGCGAGAGCAAACTATTACCTATGTACACCATAATTGACGCTATGAATTTGAAAGTCGCGAGACAAACTCTTCCGCAGCGTTATCAGTCGAAAATGTGTCAAACTTTCTACCGAGGAAATTACCATCCAAAATAAGAAATTTGGGAATGTTGTAGCAGATGGACACCTTAATTTCATGTGTGAATTACAAAATCGAGACTGTACTCGGACAACAGCACTATCTCCATTTCCGACGTTCTAACCGCT
>NIJG01001667.1:0-16029 GCA_002201625.1 Euglossa dilemma
TGATAACTTTCTCGAACAGTTTGACCATTGATCATCTTATTCGTAGTGAGATCAAGGTCCCCGACACTCAAACGTTTACTAATTTGATCCTCTGTGCAAGTAGTTATGTTCTTGATGAAGCTGGTGAATTTCGCAGAAAGAACGGCTTTCGGTAAAGCGTTTGACTTTATAACATTTGGTAATGTTTACAAGACGGTTAGCCTCTCTCCTTTCATACATAAACCGTGAACCATGGTGTCTGTATCCAATACTGTTCACCAAATTCACATCCGGAGTACCGTGTTTGACCCTCGGAATCACAGGATAGGTGAATCTAATGTTTAAGCTGTGCCACTATCAAGGAGGGTGATAACGTTCTCAAACAGTTTGTCCCTCGACATTGTAATTCGTACCCGGAGTTACGGTGAACGGCACTGAAATGTACACTAATTTGCTTCTCTGGACACAAAGCTTTATTATCGATACAACGGTATATGTTCTCTGACGGTAAGGCCTTCAGTAAAATGATTGACTGTATACCAATATGTAACATTCGTCAACGGTTGGACCCACGGTTTTCCAGATCATACATCAAATTACTGTGCTCGTCGCTAAGACGTATACTAATTCGTCCCTCTGAACACAATGTTGTATTCAAGGCTCAGCGGGTTAGTTTTGCAGAGGGTACGGTGTTCGGTGCAACGATTGACACTATGGCAATTTGTATCGTTTTCAATTGAACTGACGCTCCACTTTAACATGCAAACTAAGGTGTCTATTACCAATACCGTTCAGGGGATTTACACGCGGGATACCTGGTTTGAATCGCGGAATCACTGGGGATGTGACGCTATTGCCATATCTGTTCCAATATCATGGAAGGTGATGACAGTCTCGAACTGCTTTACCCTCGATCTTCTAATTCGTACATGAGGTTAAGGTGCTGGTCACTGAAATGGTGACTAACTTCATTCTCTGAACACGAAGGTGCACTATCGAGACAGCTGGTTAACCCTTTGGAGGGTAAGTCCTTCGACAAAGCGTCTGATTTTGTAGCAATTGGTAACGTTATACCTCGAAATGGCGGGCTGCATTAATATTCATACCGTGAATTAGGGTGTCAGTTGCCAATACTGTTCAGCGGATTTACACCTGCGATACTTAATTTGACACTAAATTTCAGGCTCCGTGAAGCTATTGTCTTAGCCGTCCGGCCCTCAAGGAAGGCGGTAACGTTCCCAAAAAGTTTGTTTTGTTTTAATTATTCCTTCTAATTCACACATGAGATTAATGTGCCTGTGACTAAAGTGTATGCTAATTTTCTCCTCTGAACAAAAAGATCTAATCTCGATACAGCAGGTTGCCTTATCCGAAAGTAACGCCTCATTACCATCGATATTCTAATTCATATACGAAGTTAATGTGCCGCCACTGAAATGAATACTATCTTCCTTCTCTGGACAGGATGTTATGCTCTCGATACAGACGGTTAGTTTTTCAGAGGGTAAGGTCTTCGGTAAAGCTTTCGTCTTTATAGCAATTGGTATCGTCCTCAAACGGTATCGTCCTCTGACGCTTTATATTTAATATTCAAACCGTGAATTAAGGAGTCTATTGCTAATACTGTACAGTCTATTCACTCCCGAAATACCTGGTCTTACTCCCGGAATAGCAGGTTCGGTGAAGCTATTGTGTTATAAGTGCAACTTCACAAGGATGGTGGTAACGTTCACGATAGATTTCACCCTCGTACTACTCATTCATAGATGAAGTTGAGGTGCCCCCCACTGCAACCAATACTATTTTGTATCCCTGTGTACGAAGTAATACTGTACATAAATTGGGTTAAGATCTCGGAGGGAAATGTTTTCTGTAAAACTATTGACATTATCTCAATGTTTAACGGTCTACAAATATTTGACTCTATACTTTAATATTCTAACCGTGTCCTAAGGTATCTATTGCCAATACCGTTCAGCGTATTTACTTCCGGGATACATGGTTTGATTCTCGGAATGACGTGTGGAAAAGCTATTGTCATACGTGTGCGATTCTCTAACAAGATGGTAACGATCTGGAACGGTTTTCCTGCCGATCCTCTCATTCGTACATGAAATTACGGCTCTCGACACTGATATGAATTTGTTTCACTGAATACGATGGAACACACTCACTGCTGCCAGTTATATTATCGGAAGGTAAGGTAATCTGAAAAATGAATGATTTAATACCTACCTGCAATGTACACCGACAGTTTGACTCTCCACCTTCATTTTCATTCGGAGAATTAATGTTTCTATCGCCAATACTGCTCAGTGGATTTACTCCTAGAATACCAGGCTTGACGCTTGGAATCACAAGAATGGGCGAAGCTGTTGACTCAGCCGTTCAGCTATAAAAGAAGGTAGCAACTATCTCGAATGATTTGACACACGATCATCCAATTCGGACATGAAAATAAAGTGCCCGTCACTTAAATGTATACTAATTTGTATATCTGACCTCGAATTTATACGGTCGGGTATGCGGCTTAGGTTCACGGAGGGTAAGGTCTTAGGTAAAGCGATTGACTTTATACCATCTGGTAACGTTTTCAAACGGTTTCACACTCTACTTTAATACCCCAAGCGCGAATTATGGTGTCCACTGCCAATAGTAAGCAGCGGATTTGCTCTTGATATACCTGGTGCGACTCTCTGAATCACAAGTACAGGTGAAGCCATTGTTGAAGGTGTGCCATTCGTAAAAGCGTTGACAACGCCCTGGAACAGTTTGTCTGTCGATATTCTCATACATACATGATATTATGGTGCCAGCCACTACAATGCATACTTATTTGTTTCCGTTTGCACTAATCAACACACTGGCTGCAGGCGGTGAGGTTCTCCATAGGTATGGTAATTGATAAAACGTTTGGCTCTAGACCAACTGGTAACGTTCACAAACGGTTTTACGCTCTAGTTTGATATTCAAACCCTGAAATAAGTTGTCCATTGCCAACAGTGTATGGCGGACTTACTCCTGGAGTTCCAGACATGACTCTCACAATCACAGGACGGGCGAAGGTTTGGACTCAGCCGTCCGTCTGTCACAGAAGGTGGCAACGTTCACGAGCGGTTTGACCCTCGATCTTCTAATTCATACTTGAAGTTAAGGAGCCCGTCACTGACAATGAATACTAACTTCGTTCTCTGTACTCGTAGTTATATTCTCGATGAAGCTGGTGAGGTTCGCGGAAGGTATGGCCTTCGATAAAACGTTTGACTTTAAACCAATTTGTAGCATTCTCAAACGGTTTGGCGCTCTACTTGTATATTGATACCGTGAATTAAGGTGTGTATTGCAAATACTATTCAGCGGACTAACTACCCGAATACCTGGTTTAACGTCAGGAATCACAGGATAGCAGAAGCTATATTGTTAGCCGTTCGTCTCTCAGCGAACGTGCTGAAGATCTGGAACGGATTGACCCTCGATCTTCTAATTCATGTTCGAAATAATGGTATCCGTCTCTAAAATGTATACTAATGGGTTTCTCTGCACACGAAGTTATACTCTCGATGCAGCGGGTGAGGTTCGCGAAACGTGAGGTCATCGATAAAACGTTTGACTTTATGGCAATTGGTAACGTCCTCAAACCGATTGATGCTATACATTAATCTTCAAACCGTGAACTGTGGAGCCAATTGCTAATACCGTTCATTTGATTTACGCCCGGAATGCCTGTTTGACTCTCGAAATCGCTGGACATGTGAAGCTACTGACTTGGACGTTCGACTGTACAAGATGGAAGTAAGGCTCTCGGAAGATATGACCCTGCATTTTCTAATTCATACATGAAATTATGGTGACCGCGTCTAAAATGCAGACTAATTTCTTTATCTGAACACGAACTGTAATATACTGATATGATATTATCGACTTTTTTCATAATTTCCAATTATAGTTTAAAATATTCTATTATTGAGAAATGTTTCTTTGGAATTAGTTAAGTGTACGTTTATGATAATAGCTTGTTATGCCTTTTGTTATCTTTTGTTGGTCTGTATACGTAACTACGATGCCGGAGCGAGACGACTGGCGACGTCTTGCAGTTGCGTAGAGGAGATCGGAGCGTCACAACTGGATGGTCTTTGATAATTTTTCTAACCGTGATATAGTACCGTATGCATCCTTTCCCAGTCTTCCCTGTATTTATGCAGACTGATATTTATTGCATTGATATTTTCATTTTTTCTTAAATCTTTTAATTCTTAGTCTAAAAATTTGTAATTCTCAATGAAAGTGACTTTGGAATTAGTTGAGTGTACGTTTATGACATCAGTTTTTTAGTCTTATTATTATTTTATACGATTGTGTGTATAGGTACATACGTTTCCCGTGCGACACGACAGGAATGGTCTTGCCGTTGCCTTTGGTACGTCGGAGCGGCACTATGTATGGTCATGGTTAATTCCTTTATCCTTCGTTATGTACCGCATGCATTTCTCCGCAGTCTAACATAATGTTATACATATTGAAATTGACTGTAACTATACTTTCGGTATATCACATAATTTCCAGTCTTTAATTTCAAAAAACGTATTTCTTAGTAAAAGTGTCTTTGGAATTAGTTGAATGCACGTTTATGACATTATTTTGTTAAACTTACAGTTGTCTTATACGATTGTCTGTATACGAACTTCCGCTTCCTCGTTTATTTCTTTAAACTTGATTATGTACCGTTGTCATTTCCCCCAGTTTTCCATTTTCATATACATACTGTAATTTACAGTTATGATATTTCATATTTTTTTTCAAAACTTCAAACTTTTTGTTTTAATAATTGCATTTTTTAGGACACGTGCCATCGAATTAGTAAAGTGAACGTTTATGCCAATATTTTGTTAAGTTCATCGTTATTCTATAGGCTTTTCTCTACACGCACATACGCTTCCTGCACAACACGGCTGGAATTATGTTGCAGTTGCGGTCATATGATCGGAGCGACGCTGCTATATGGTCTTTGTTAATTTCTTTAAACATAATGTTGTACCGTATGCACTCCTTCGCAGTATTCTATTTACTTATTTATACTGTAATTTACTCTTGTAATGTCTTCGATTTTCTTCGATACTTCCAATTTTTGCTTCAAAAAATTGAGTTTCCTAGAGAAAGTGGCTTTGGAACCATTTGAGTGTACGTTTATGATATTCATTTGTTAAACTCACTGTTATTTTATATTCATTGTCTGTAAACGTGCCTACGCCACCTCAGCAACACAGCTGGTGTGGTCTTGTAGTTCCGTACGGCAGATCAGAGCGGCGTACTGTATGGTCCTCGTTAATTTCTATAACCATAATATTGTACAGTGTGCATTCTTTCGCAGCTTTCCATTTACTTATACATACTGTTATTTAATGTTATGACATTTTTTATTTTATTGAAAATTTTCAATCTTTAGTCTAATGAATTGTATTTATTAGGAAGGTGCATTTGGAAATAGTTTAGTATACATTTATGTCACTATTTTGTTAATTTTATTGCCATTTTATATGATTGTCTGTATACGTACCAACGATTCCCGAGCGACACGACTGTATTGGTCTTGAAGTTGCGTACGACAGTACGGAGCGGCACAACTGGATGATCTTTGTTAAGTACACTAAGCTTGATTATGTACCGTGTGCATTCCTTCGCTGTTTTCTATCTATTTACAAGTACTGTATGTTACCGTTATAATATTTTCGATTTCCTCCAAAATTTTAATTTCTTGTATAGAAAATTGTATTCCATAGAAGAAATAACTTTGGAATTAGATGAGTGTACGCTTATGACATTATTTTGATAAACTAATTGTTACTTTATAGATTTTCAGTATACGCACCGCCGCTGTTTCAGCTACACGAATGAAGTGGTCTTGTAGTTGGGTTCGGTAGGTCGGAGCGACTCGACTGTACGGTCTTTGTTAATTCCATTAACCTAAATATTGTACCTTAAACACTCTTTCGCAGTTTCTATTTATTACTATACACAGTAACCTACTGTTACGATATATTCGATTCTCTTCAAAATTGTTAAATTTCATATTACAAAAATTTTATCTTTTACAAAAAGTGTCTCTTGAGATAAGAGAGATTACGTATTTAACAATATTTTCTTTAGCTTGCGGCTATTTTATACGATTTTCAGTGTACGTGCCTACGCTTCCGAAAGTACACGACTGGTGTGGTCATGTAGTAGCGTCGACTAGATCGGGGCGACATTACTGTCTGGCCTTTGTTAATTTATTAACCATGGTATTGTACCGTATGCATGCTTTTGCAATTTTCCATTTATTTCCCATACTGCAGTTTACTGTTTTGACATTTTCGATTTCGTTCAAAATTTTTGCCTGTACGCGTACCTACGCTTTCGGAACGACACGGCTGGAGTGATCTTGTAGTTGCGTACTGCAGATCGAAGCATCACCACAGGATGGCCTTCGCTAATTTCTTTAACCTTGCTATTGTACCGTATGCATTTTGTCCCAATCTTCCATTTATTTATGCTGGAATCTACTGTTGTTGTATTTTCAATTTTCTTCAAATTTTCCAATTTTTGTTTCAAAAATTGCATTTTTTAGGAAAAGGGTCTTTGAAATTAATTGAGTGTACGTTTATGACATTATATTGTTAAACGTACTGTTACTTTATGCGAGAGTCTGTATTCGTACCTACGCTGCCAGACCGACGTGCCTGGCGGGGCCTTGTAGTCGCGTACGGCATAATGGAGCGGCACTATTTCATGGTCTGCGTTAATTTCTTAAACCTTCATTTTGTACCACATGAATTTTTTCCCAGTCTTCCATTTATTTATACATACTGTAATATAGTGACGACATATTTTCGATTATGTCCAAATTTTCCAATTTTTAGTTTCTGAAATTGAATCGTACATGAAAGGTGCCTTTGGAATTATTTGAGCATACGTTTGTGACAATATTTTGTTATATTCCCTGTTATTTTATATGATTGTCTCCATATGTCTCTTCGCTGCCGGCACGACACGATTGGAGTCGTATTGTAGTTGAGTTCGGTAGATGGAAACGACACTACTTGATGCTCGTCGGAAATTGCTATTGCCCTCATATTGTACCGTATGCAATTTTTCCCCAGTTTTCCATTTATTTATGCATACTGTAATTTAATATTATGATATTTTGCGATATATTACAAAATTCTAAATTTCTATTTTAAAGAATTGTATTTGTTTGTAAAAGTTTCTCTTGAATTAGTTGAGATTACGTTTATTACAGTATTTTGTTAAGCTTGTTGTCATTTTATACTATTGTCTGTATTCGTACCAACCCAGCCGGAGCAAGACGACTGTCAAGGTACTGTAGGTGTACACGGCAGCTCGAAGCGGCATTACTACATGGTTTCAGTTAATTCCTTAAACTTGATTTTGTACCATATGCATTCTGTCCTAGTTTTCTATTGATTTATAGATACAGTAACTTACTGTTATTATATTTTCGTTCTTCTTCGAAATTTTCAATTTTTATGTAAAGAAATAGCATTTATTAATAAAAGTGCCTTTGAAATTAGTTGAGAGTACGTTCACGACATTTTCTAATTAATAATATAGTCATTTTATATGATAGTCTGTATACGTACCTACGCCTCATGGGCGACACGGTTGGCGTGGTCTTGAAGTTGCGTTCAACAGATCAGAGCAACACTACTGGATGTTCCTCGTTAATTTCTTAACCATGACTTTGTGCCGTATGCATTTTGTCCCAGCCTTCCATTTATTAACACNATTAGTTGAGATTACGTTTATTACAGTATTTTGTTAAGCTTGTTGTCATTTTATACTATTGTCTGTATTCGTACCAACCCAGCCGGAGCAAGACGGCTGTCAAGGTACTGTAGGTGTACGCGGCAGCTCGAAGCGGCATTACTACATGGTTTCAGTTCATTCCTTAAACTTGATTTTGTACCATATGCATTCTGTCCTAGTTTTCTATTGATTTATAGATACAGTAACTTACTGTTATTATATTTTCGTTCTTCTTCGAAATTTTCAATTTTTATGTAAAGAAATAGCATTTATTAATTAAAGTGCCTTTGACATTAATTGAGTGTACGTTTACGACATTTTCTAATTAATAATATAGTCATTTTATATGATAGTCTGTATACGTACCTACGATTCCGGAGCGATAGGGCTGTTGTGGACTTGTAGTTGCGTATGGTACATCGGAGCAACGCTAATGGATGGTCTACGTTAATTTCTTTAACCATGAACTTGTACCATGAACATGTACCTTGAACTTCCTCCCATCTTTGCTATTTATTTCTCCTTACTGTAATACACTGCTGTGATTTCTTCGATTCCGTCTCAATTTTTAATTACTAATTTGAAGAATTGTATTTTTTTTTAAGAGCGCCTTTGGAATTACTTGAATGCACGTTTATGACTATACCTTGCATAATATGTTGTTACATTGTTTGAATGTTTCTATATGTACCTACTCCCTCGGAGCGACATGACGGGAGTGGGATAGTAGTTGGTTACGTTATATCTGATTGTCGGGATACGGTACATGACCGTATGCATAACAGCGCACAGGATCGACACGATCGAAGTGTACTTATAGTTACTTACGGTACTTGGGAGTGACACTACTGCATGGCCTTTGTTAATTTCTTTAGCCTTGGTTTTGTAGCGTATGCATTTTCGCCATTGTCCTATTTATTTATGCAAGCTGTAAATTACTTTTATGATATTTTCGATTTCTTTTAAAATTTTCAATTTTGTATTAACAAAATTTTTATTTCCTAGGAAAAGTGTGATTGGAATAAGTTGAGTGTACGCATACGACAATATTTTGATAAACTGATTGATATTTACTATGAATGCCTGTAGACGAACCAGCCCGTCCAGAGCGGCACGACTGACGTGGTCATGCAGTTGCGTTCGGTAGAGCGGAGCGACAATATCCTATGAACATTGTTAGTTTCTTTATCGCTTACAATATTGTAACGTATGAATTAATTCGCAGTTATCCATTTATTTCTACACGCTGTAATTTACGGCTATGGTATCATACATTTTTCAAAATTTCTAATTTCTAGTTTTCAAAATTTTATTCCATAGTAAAAGTGTCTTTGGAATTTGATGACTGTACGTTTACGACATTATTCGGTTAAGCTTGTTGTTAACGTATACGATTGGCTGTAGACGTAACTACGCTTCCGGGACGACACTGCTGGACTTATCTTGAAGTTGCGTTCACTAGATCGGAGCGGCACTGCTCTATGGCCTATGTTCATTTCTTTAACTTTGATATTGTACCATTTGCACCCCTTCAAGGTTATCACATTGAGCGCGGCGCCGATCTTCCTGTCCTTTCCGTTCAGCCGGCAGCGAGCGGGCGCATCTCTAATGATGCGATCCGGGCCCTACCTGTGCGAGAAAATAGCTGTGGTCGTAAAACATGATTACAGCACGCTTTTGAATTTGCGTTCGACATAAGGAAAAGTTTCGCTTCTTTTCGTTGAGTGGCACAATGGAACAGCCAATGCATGCGTACCTCGAAGAATCTTTTAGGAGGAAGAAAGTCACAGAAGTGTGTTCACTTCCGTTCGTTTCCAAAGACTTGAAAACACAGTAGACCAGACGTGGCACATTTGCTACCCACATGTACCACTTGCACAGCGCGAATCCTCCAGATCGTTTCCTCCCATCAATAGACCAGACGTGGCACATCCGCCACCCATATGTGCCCTTGAACAGCAGACCGTCGAATCTTTGGGACGACGATTCATTTCTATATTGCTAACATCCCCTGGACTCGGCATCACTGAAATTCCAAATTTCCATATTTTTTTCGAAACCTTCCGAAACCCTAGACACACCACTAAACAGCCACACAACCAATGATGAAAAGAGACATCCACCATACTCACAACACGTCCACTGAGAACGCCCACATCGGAACGATTAAATCATGCAACATCACACAAAATCAGCTGTTCTGGAGAATTTTCATTGCCCATAAAACCGTAAATGTTCGAAAAGAAAACAGTGATACATCAAGCGAAGTTTTTTATCATTCAAACGTCGCCGAGAATTACGGCTATCATCATGAGAAGATGNGTGGCACATTTGCTACCCACATGTACAACTTGAACAGCGCGAATCCTCCAGATCGTTCCCTCCCATCAATAGACCAGACGTGGCACATCCGCCACCCATATGTGACCTTGAACAGCAGACCGTCGAATCTTTGGGACGACGATTCATTTCTATATTGCTAACATCCCCTGGACTCGGCATCACTGAAATTCCAAATTTCCATATTTTTTTCGAAACCTTCCGAAACCCTAGACACACCACTAAACAGCCACACCACCAATGATGAAAAGAGACATCCACCACACTCACAACACGTCCACTGAGAACGCCCACATCGGAACGTTTAAATCACGCAACATCACACAAAATCAGCTGTTCTGGAGAATTTTCATTGCCCATAAAACCGTAAATGTTCGAAAAAGAAAACAGTGATACATCAAGCGAAGTTTTTTATCATTCAAACGTCGCGGAGTATTACGGCTATCACCATGAGAAGATGATGCTTCTGTAGGCCAGGAAGCGGAACTTCAGAAGAGAAGTAGGAGAAGTACGAGAAGTAGCATAGGTGCTAATAAAACCTGTAACAGAAGTGAATGGTATGTTCCAAAAGGGAATCAGCCAAATATTGTGCCGTTTACCCGTACCTGCGGCGCCAAAACGTCAATTGATAAAGTGCGGATTTGTATGACGGCAGACGAACTTTATGCACTGTTCGATACAGACGAAATGTTACAGTATATCAGTGAGCGAACAAACCTCTATGCTACTCAATACGGAATCTCTTCTAAACGCACGGATAATTGCACTCCAATTATCACAAATGAGCAAAAGCGCTTATTTGGACTGCTAATATGGATGGGTATGGTAAAACTTCCATCCTTACGGTTATATTGGTCTCAAGTTACATTATTTTCACAAACAATCCCACGAACAGTAATGAGCAGAGACAGATTCGAAGTTCTCACGAGGATGTTGCATTTCGCTAACAACGAAACAGCTGTCGCAACTAACCGTTTATCGAAAATTCAATTCCTCATAGACGAAATGAATACAAATTTTCAAAAATATTACAATCCACATGAAGCATTGTGCATCAACGGGTTGCTAATTCCATTTCGAGGGCGCAATATATTCAGGCAGTAATCAAAACAAAACATAGACAAACGCAAATACAGAATAAAAATATTTAAATTATGCTGTGTTCGTGGATGTACATACAACTTTCATGTGTACACCGGAAAGGCTCTCCAGAAGGAAAATACAACACCATCAAAAGTAGTAATACCTTTATTGAAAAATTTATTCCATAGAGGTCACACATTGTGTATTGACAACTGGTACACCAGTGTCGATTTGGCGAAAACCCTAATTGAAAAAGACACTCATTTCATTGGAACACTTCGACCAAACCGTACGGGAAACCCAAGTGAAATGGTAAAAACTAACTTGAAACGTGGAGAAGTTATCCCGAAAGGAATTGCTATGGGTATTACTGTATTGAAATGGAAGAACGGGAGAGATGTTTTGGTCCTGCCCACAAAACATTCAAATCGTGTAATAAATGTTAAAACAAAAGGAGGAGTTTTCGCCAAAACAAAAATTGATGTCGATTATAATAAAGCCAAGTCATCAATTGATCTATCAGATCAAATGAGTGCGTAAGGCAGTCCGTTCAGAAGAACTCTCAAATGGTACAAAAAGTTGGCCTTAGGGCTATGCTTGAATACTGCAGTTATGAATTCCATGTTCCTCTTTCAGGAGGTAACACGGCAAAAAATATCAGTAACGGTATTTCGGCGACAATTGGTGGATGCGCTGACACGGAATGTGGAACATGAAATTCCAATTCAGGAAAGAAGAAGTCTGCATTAATTACAAAAAAAAAAGAAGGAGATGTTCATAAAGTCCGAATATACAATTCGCACTGTTACGATAAAAATTCAAAACTATTTGGTGGGTCCAGTGCAGCGAAAAATTTGTCAAAGAATGTTGTTACATTCTGTTGTTTGTGTAAATCTCAGCCGCACTTATGTTTAGAATGCTTTAATAAAATTCATTATAACTATATTATACTATATTTCATTCAGGCGACATTTAATAAATTTTAGTCTTCATACTGTCGGTCCCATTGACCGATACCAGCCATACGGAAAGTTTGTCGCTGGTCCCCACGGACCGGCGCCGGCCACACGGAAAGTATACCGACGGTCCCTAGCGACTGGCGCCGCGCTCAACGTATTAAAGAAATTAACCAAGTCCATTCAGTAGTAACGCTCCGATGTACCGTACGCAACTACAAGACCTCGCCAGTCGTGTCGCTTCGTCAGCGTGTGTACGTATACAGATAATCGTATTATAACAATGTTTAAGAAAATATTACCATAAGCGTCCACTCAACTAGTGCCAAAGACACTTATATTGATTAATACAATTTCTTAAACTAAGAATTGTATATTTTGAAAAACAAATCGATATCATCACAACAGTAAATTGCAGTATGTAGAAACAAAGGGGAGGCTCAGAAAGCATGCACACCGCCAAAATCATGGGTAATGAAATTAACGTAGACCATCCAGTAGTGCTACCTAGCCCTGCTGTACGCAGCTACAAGACCTCGCTAGTCGTGTCGCTGCGGCCGCGTAGGAACGTATACAGACAATCACATAAAATAACAATATGTATTTCAATATACAGCTATTAACATACACTTAAGTAATTTCAAAGATACGTTTACTAAGAAATACTATTTTGTGAAATCAAATTTGAAAATTCTGAAGAAAAATCGAAAATGTTATAACAATGAAGTACACTATGTATAAATATATGTAAAACTGGGAATGATTGCATACCCGCACAAAATCATGGTCAGAGAAGTAAAAAAAAGCCATTCAGTAGTACTAGTCCGATCTGCCGTAAGCAACTACAAAACGCCGCCAGTCGAGTTGGTCATGCAGCGTAGGTATCTATAGTGACAACCGTATAAAATATCACAATAAACGTACACTCAATCGATTCCAAAGGCACTTTTGGTAGGAAATACAGTATACTACACTATGGATCGAATATTTTGAAGAAAGTCGAAAATATGATATCAGTAAATTACAGTAGGTGTAAAGAAATGAGAGACAGGGAAAATATGCACACGGTTCAAAATCATGGTTAAAGCAGAATATAGCGAAGCCCATCTAGTAGTGCGACACCGCCCTGCTGTACGCAAATACAAGACCTCGCCAGTCGTGTCGCTCTGGCAGCGAGGGTACCTGTACCGGCAATCATATAAAATAAGAATATTTTTAACAAAATATTGCCATTATCGTAGACTAAACTAATGCGAAAGACACATTTGCTCAGAGATACATTTTTCTAAAGTAAAAATAGAAAATTATGTAAAAAAATCTAAAATAACATAATAGCAGATTGCAGTTTGTATAAATAAATGGGAGATACTGATAAAATGCGTACCGTACAAAATCATGTTCAAAGAAATTAACCAAGACCATCGAGCAGTGCCACTCCGCCCTGCCGTACGCAAATACAAGAACGCGACAGTGGTGCCGCTCCGGTAGCGTGGGTACGTGTACTGAAAATCATATATAATAACAATAAGATTAATATGATATTGTCCCAAACTTACACTCAACTAATTCTAATGATACTTTTACTGAGGACTACACTTTTTGAAATTAAAAAATGGAAATTATGAAGAAGAGCGAAAAAAGGAAGAGAATATGAGTTTAATAAATCTGATTTGATATTTCTCGGTTTTTTTTTGTAATTTTTGCATGTCCTACACATGAATGCACGAGCACCTATCCCCATCCCGAGAACACAACAGAAGCTTTCCGAAACCTAATCCGTCCGCTACATGTCGGGCAAATCCATCCACCCATTTAATGTATTTATTATTGGCACTTAATAATTGCATGCAATTATTTGCTTTCTTCTATTAATTTCTGCATGACCATCACATGTATATCCGAGACTCTTACCCAGAAACGAGAATGAAACAAACTTAGCCCTCCCGCAGCGAGGCAGGCCACCTATCCGCACATTTTCTGTATCTATTGTTAGCAGTTAATAAATATATTTTGGTATTTCCTAATGAGTCGGTAGTCAAATCGTTTGTCAGCGTCACCACCTCTCTTGAGAGCCGAACCGCTATGTCAGTATATTCACCTACCATGTTATTCAGAGGGTCAAGCCAGGAATTCCGGTAGTAAATCCACTGGACAGTATTGCCAATAGACGCCTTAATTCACGGTACGAATGTTGATGTCGATGTCAGACCCTTCGAGAACTTTATATCCTGTAATATAGTCGATAATTTTACCTTAGACCTTAAGAACCGAGAACGAAACCCACTGTATCGAGACCACAACTGAATGTTCGCGGAAAGAAATAAGTGGACATATTAGCAGACGGGCACTTAAATTATGTCATGTATGGATAGGAAGATCGAGAGTCAAACCGTTCGAGAACGTTACCACCTTCTTTGAGAGACGAACCACTAACTCAATAGCATCACCTATCCTGTTATTCCGAGGGTCAGACCAGGACATACGGGCGAGAATCCACAACATAGTATTGCCAATGGACACAGTAATTCATGGTATGAATGTTAATATCGCAACTTTCGTTGGGAATATCTGCTCAAGTCCGACAACATCCGTTGTTTACAGCAAATATACACCCATTCCTTGTGTTGAATTTTTCGGTAAGTAATTTCGTATTCTCGCCAATCTTCGATACAGGACATAATTGAATTAGGATGAGCGGTTACAATTTTTCCTGGCAGAGGACGTAAATGTACCCTATCGCACGGCAGCTTTACACTCAATCCGCATGAGGAAAGAATATGAAATTACTTTCCGCACAACCGCATCATAACACGTATTTTGATTCTGAAACGCTGGAACTTCTCGCATGAATCGTGCATCGCAAGGGCATCGCACGTTTGCCATGGGAATGAGACGTCACGATAATATAAACTATACACGCAGATTTCGTATCACTGGAGAGAAATAAAAGTTGTTAGTTTAACAGCGAATATCTATCCAAATCCACTTATTTCAGTCGTTGCATGAAATATACGCGCCTTCATTGTATTATGATTTGGGAAAAGTAAATTCGTTTTTTCCCGCCGGAAATCCAAATTTTATAGTGTCATGTGGTACGAAATTTTGTTTTCTCCGATGATGGCACGTAAGGATACCCTTTCGCACCGAGCGTCACAATTAAGTTGCATAAAAAAAGGGAAGGTACTTACTTCCGGCTCACCGCAATAATTGCGCGTATCCTGTCGATGAAACACTGAAATCTGTCGCTCCAGTCGTGCTACAAATGTGAATAGCGCGTTTGCGATATGGACCGAGTACGACATATGTATGCCATACGTACCTCGATTTCGCATCATAGAAACGTTTTTGCTGGCATACAGCGTGGAAAGAATAGAAATCGTTACTTTGGTAGCTAATATCTTTCAAAATTCGTTTATTTCAGTCATATGCATAAGATATGCACTACTCACTAATTGTATTAGATTCCTCGGAAAATAATTTCGTTTTTTGGCTTTACAGGACTTAATTGTGTAAACTTGTTCGGGAAATAATTTCGGTTCTGCTATGTGGAATACATAATTGTATTAGGGTGATCGAAAATTAATAACGTCCCTTTCAATCAGAGTAGGTAAGGGCATTCCATCTCAGCAAACATCACCAGGAAGCCTCATGAAGAAGCACGTTATTACTTTCCAATCAACCCAGTAATAAACCGTAATGTGATACCGAAACGGAAAGAATTCTTGCATGAGCCGTGCTGCGCGCGTGAATCGCGCGATTTCGATGGTGATCAAATGTCATGTACATATGAGGATATCTCTCTAATTTAGCATCATTGGAACGTATTTGCGCACACGGAGCGGAGGAATAATAAAATTGGCGGCTTTGA
>NIJG01001668.1:9273-24047 GCA_002201625.1 Euglossa dilemma
GACTCTCAAAGAAGGTGGTAACGGCCTCGAACGGTTTGACCATCGATATTCTAATTCATACATGAATTTATGGTGCTCATCATTTCAACGTATTATAATTTGATCCACTCAACACTATGTTATATTCTGGGTACGACGTGTTAGCTCCTCAGACGGTAAGGCATTCGGTGAAACGTTTGACTTTATGACATTTATTAACGTTCTCACGCGGTGTGACGACCTATTTCAATATTCACGGTGAAAATTAATGTATCTAATGCCAGCCCCCATCAGCGGATTTTCTCTCGGATTACTTGCTTGACGCTCGGAATCACAAATATAGGTGAAGCTATTGACTCAGCCGTTCGACTCTCAAAGAAGGTGGTATATTTCAGGATGAATGTTGCCATTAAACACCATAGTTCACAGTTTAATTGTAAAGTAGAGCATCAAACCGTTTGAGAACGATACCTATTGCTACAAAGACAAACGCTTTACCGAAGGTGTTACCGTCCAAGAAGCTAGCCCGCCGTATCGAGTGTATAGATACGTGTTTAAGGAAACACATTAGTATACAATTTGGTGACGTCGCCTTATATTCCTCTACGAATTAAAAGATCGATGTTCAAGCCGTTTGACAACGTTGCCACCTTCTGCGAGAGGCGAGCGGCTAAGTCAATATCTAAATCCATCCTGCAATTCCGATAGTCAAAGCAGGTATTCCGGGAGTCAATTCTCTGTTCAGTATTGGCAACAGATACATTAATTTGCCGTATGAATATTAATGTAGGGGATCAAGCCGGAGCAATACACAACACAATAACATTTCGTATAAAGTAATTCCTTTTACCGAATTCTTTTCCTTCTGAGAAGCTTATCCATTGTAGCGAGAGTATAAGTTCGTCATCATCGAATAAAATAGCATTAATATTAGTTTCTGGCATCATATCTTCATATTTGAATTTGATAAGTCGATTGTCAAATGGTTCGAGACTGTGACACCTCCTTCGAGTGTCGCACGGCTATGTCAATACCTTCACCTAACCTGGGATTCCGAGACTCAAAACAGGCATTCTAGGAGAATATCCACTGCACAGCACTGACAATAGACACCTACATTTTCGGCATAAACATTAAAGTGGGGTGTCAAATCGGCGAAGAATGTTACCAACTGCTCCAAAGTCATTCCTTTACAGAGTACGTTACCTTCAGACAGCTTATCCCGCAGTATCGAGAGTATAACTTCGTGATACGAGAAGCAAATTAGTATACATTTAAATGACGGGGACCATAACTTCATGTATGAATTAGAAGGTCGATGGTCAAACCGATCGGTAGCTTTGCAACTTTCTACGCGAGACGAACGGCTATGTCAGTAGTTTCACGCATCCTGCGATTCCGAGAGTCAAAGCAGGTATTCCGGAAGCAAACGCTCTGAACCCTATTGCCAATTGACGTCTTAACACACGGTTTGAATATTAAAATGGAGCGTCAGACCGTTTGAGAACATTACCATATGGTATAAAGTCAAACAGATTACCGAATGCCATACCTTCGGAGAATCAAACTCACCGTTTCGATGTTAGATCTTCTTGTTCAAAGAAAGAAATAGGCCTTCATTTCTGTGACAGGCTCCGTAGTTTCATGAATGAATTCGAAGATCGCGAGTCAAACCGTCCGGGGGCATTACCACCTTCTTCGAGTCGGACGGCTCAGTCTATGGCTTCACCTATACTGTGATTTCGAAAGTCAAATCGGATAATCCGGAAGTGAGTCCGCTGAAGATTATTGGCAACTGCCACCTTAACTGACTGTATGAATAATAAAGTAAATAGTGAAGCCGACGGCGAACATTAGCAATTCGTATAAAGACATTCTTACTACCGAATACCTTACCTTCCGATAACCTAACGCGCTGTAGCGAATGTTTTGCTTACTGTTCCCGGAAACAAATAAGTAGATATTTTAGCGGACGGACACCACGCTTATCAGTATTATTATCGAAACTGAGAGGCAAAGCGTTCGTGAACATTACCACCTTCTTTCAGCGTCGCACAGCTGGGTCAATAGCTTCACATATTCTGTGACTCCGAAAGTCAAACCAGTTATTCCTGGAGTAAATGCGCAGTACAGAATTGATAACAGACACCATAATTCACGGTTTCTGCGTTGATGTGGACCGTCAATTCGTCTGAGACAGTTACCAATATCTGTATTGACAAACGTTATACCGGAGACCTTGCCCTCTGAAACACTAAGCCGCTCCATTCGGAGTATAACATCGTTTTCAAAGGGACGAATTAGTATAAATATTAGTAACGAGCGCCTTCAGATCCTATACGAATCAGAATATTCATGGCCAAACCGCTCGAGATCGTTGCCGCCTTCTGGGAGAGTCGAACGCCTAAGGTAATAGTTTCACCTATCATGCGATTCCGAGAGTCAAATCAGGTAGCCCAGGAGTGAGTCGGCGGAACAGCGTTGGGAATAGTCACCTTAATTCTGGGATATAATGTTAAAGTAGACCGTCAATCCTTATGAGAGCGTTACCAATTTCTATAAAGTCAATCGCTCTAGAGTAGGGCGTACTTATGCGAACCTCATCCGCTTCATCGAGAATATAACTTCGTATTCAGAGAAAGGAGTTAGATGATCGAGTGTTAAACCTTCGAGACCGTTACCACCAACTCTGAGATCTGTACAGCTAAGTCAATAGCACCACCTATCCTGTTATTCCGTGAGTCAAACCGTGTACTCCAGGAGTAAATATGCAGGTCAGTATTGTCAATAGGCCGCCTAATTCACGGTATGGGCATTATAGCACAGTGTCAAACCGTTGAATAACGTTACTTATTGGTATAGGGTCAAACGTTTTGCCGATGGCCTTACCTTCCGAGAAGATAACACGCCGGATAGAGAGTATAACTTCGTTCAGAGAAGCCAAGTGGTATCCATTATCCAGCGACGGGCGCCTTAATTTCTTGTATGAATTAGAAGGTTGAGTGTCAAACGTATCGGGTACCTGAGAAACTTCGTTGAGAGTCGAACAGCTAAGTCAATAGCATCACCCATCTTCGGATTGCGAGAGTCGAACGAGGTACTCCGGGACTGATTACACGGAAGAGTATTGGTAGTGTACGCGATTGTCGAGTTATGAATATTAAGGCATACCGTCACACCCGTATAGAACGTTACCTATTCATGTCGAGTCAAAGCTTTTACAGAAGGACTTGCACTCCGAGAACATACCCTGCAGTATCGGGAGTATAACTTCGTGATTAGAGAAATGAATTAGTCCAAATTTTAGTGATAGCAACACAATTTCATGTATGCCTTAGGAGGTTTAGTGTGAAACCTTTCAGGAACGTTACCACCTCATGTCGGAATCGAACTGCTGCGTCAATAGCTTCACATATCCTGTGACTGCGACGGTGAAACCAGGAGTCGCAGGAGTAAATCCGCTGATCCGTATCTGGAATAGACACCATATTTCACGCATTGAATATTAAAATAGTGCATAACACCCTGTGAGATGGTTACCAATTGCTATAAAGTCAAACGATTTATCAAAGACCTCACCTTCCGCGAACCTCATCCGCTTCATCGGGAGTATAACTACGTGTTCAGAGAAAGAAATTAGTACTCGTTTCAGTATTGGACACCACAACTTCATGTATGTATTAGAAAATCGTGTGTGAGGCAGTGCGAGAACGTTACCAACCTCTTTCAGAGTCGAACGGCTAGATCAATAGCTTCACCTATCCCGAGATTCCAAGTTTCATCCCGGGAAATCCGAGAGTAAGCTCGCTGCTGGAATTGCCAGTGGACACCTTAATTCACGGTTTCAGTAAAAGAGTAGAGCGTCAAACAGTTTGAGAGCTTTGCCAATTGGTATAAAGTCATACCCTTTACCTATGGGCTTACCTTGGGAGAAGCCAACTCTCCGTTTCGGAGTATATCACCGTGTGTAGAGGTACGAACTGGTACACGTTTACAAACGAGCACATGACTTAGAAGGTCGAGTGTCAAACCGTTCGAGAACGTTACCACCTTCTGTGAGGGACGAACTGTTAAGTATGTAGTTTCACATATTCTGTGATTCCGAGAGTAAGACCAGGTAATCCGATGAGTATGGGCAATAGGTACCTTCATTCTCGGCAGGAATAATGAGGAAGGCCGTGGAGACATTGTATAACATTCCATATTCGTGTAGGATTTAATTTCCTACAGAACACCTTATCCTCCTAAAAACTGACCGCCGGTATCACAAGTATCACGCTGTGTTCAGAGGTACAAACTGGAATACATTTTAGTGACGTGCACCATAATTTCATGTATGAATTAGAAGATGGTGTCAAATCGAACGAGAGCGTTACCACCTTCAGTGGGAGACGACCGGCTAAGTCCGTAGCTCCACCTATACTGTTATTAGGAGAGTCAAAACAGGTATTCCGGGAGTAAATCCGCTGAACAGTGTTGGTAATAGGCACTTTATTCACGACTTGAATATTAAAATAGGGCGTCAAACCATTTGGGATCGTTACAAATTGCTATGAAGTCAAACGTATTGTCGAAGACCTTTCCCACAAATACACTAAGCTGCTGTATTGAGGAGTGTAACATCGTGGTCAGTTTGGCGAATTAATATTGGTTTTAGCTCCAAGCACATTAATTTCAAGTATGAGTTTGAAGATCGAGTGTCAAACCGCTCGAGAATGTTGTCGCCATCTGCGGGGGACGAACCCCTTATCCAATAGCTTCGCTCTACACAATTGGCAATGAACACATTAATTCTAGGTATGAATATTAAAGTAGATCGCCAATCCGTTTGAGAATGCTACTAAATGCAATTACGTAATACTCGTCAATGAATGCCTCACCGTCCGAGAGTATAACCATCAGTATCAACGGTATAACTTCGTGGTCATGGAATCCAATTAGTAATCATTTTAGTGGCTGTCTCGTTAGTTTAATCTATGAATTAGAAGATCGAGTGTCAAACCAATCGAGGACGTTACAAGCTTCTTCGAGAGTCGGACGGCTGCATCAATAGCTTCTCCTATATTTGTGACTCCGAGAGCCAAGCCAGGTATCCCAGGAGTAAATCCGCTGAAGAGGATTGGCAATAGTCACCGTAATTCACGGTTTGAATATTAAAGTAGACAGTCAATTCGTTGGAGAACATAACTAGTTTTTATAAAGTCATACTATTTACTGAATACCTTACCTTCCCAGAACCTTATCCTCCGTATAGAGTATCATACTTAGTGCCAGTGAATGCAATCAGTAGATTTTTAGCAGACGAATAGCTTTGTTCCATGTATGAACAGCAAGGTCGATAGTCAAACCTTTGCAGAACGATTCCGCCTACTTTGAAAGCCTCGCATCTAAGACAATAGCTTCTCTTCTTGATTGCGAGAATCATATCACGTATTTTAGGCGTAAATGCGCAATAAAATATTGGCTATTGATACCGTAATTCACGGCATGAATATTAAGGTTGAGAATCAAACCATCGGAGAACATTTCGAAATGGTAGAAAGTCTTTCTTTTTAACCTTTACCTTACATTTCGAGAACGCAAGCCGCCGTAGGGATTGTCTTGTTTTGCTTTTACAGGAACGAGTTAGTAGTTGTTATAGCAAACGCATACCTTGCCTTGATACATGAATTAGAAGATCGAGTGACAAAAGCTTCGAGAACGTTAGTACATTGATTGAGGGTCGGACGGCTAAGTCAATAGCTTCACCTATATTCGTGATTCCGGGAGTCAAGCCTGGAATTCCAGGAGAAAATCCGCTGATCATTATTGGCAATAGTGACCTTAATTCACGGTTTGAATATTAAGGAAGACCGTAATATCGTTGTAGAGCGATACCGAATTGGTCTAAAGTTATACGTTTTGCCGAACATCTAACATCCCGGGACGCGAACCCTGTATATCCGGGGTATTACTTCGTGTTCAGAGGAGCAAATTAATGTACAGATTTGTGACGAGCACCTTAATTTCATTCACATATTAGAAGACCGAGTGTCAAACCGTTAAAGAACGTGAGCGCCTTCTATGAGAGTTGAACGGCTAAGCTAATCGCATCGGCTATCCTTTGATTTGGAGAGTTGAACCAGGTACTTCGGGTGTAATTCAGCTAAACAGTACTGGCAACAGACACCCTAAACCACGGTTTCAATATTAAAACAGAGCGTCACGCCGTTTGTGACTATTACCAGTCGCCATAAGTTCAATCCTTTTACAGGAGAACTGACTTCCGGGATCCCCTCGGGCTTCAGCAAGCGTATAAGTTCGTGTTTAGAAAACGAAATTAGTATTCTTTTCAGTATCGGGCACCTGAACGTCATGAATGTGCCAGAAGATCGAGGGTCCAACCGTTCGAGGACGTTACCACCTTCTGTGTGGGTCCATCGGCTAAGTCAATAGCTACACCCATAACCTGTGATAACGACGGTCAAACCACGTATTCCAGCAGTAAATTCGCTGAAAATTATTTTGTATTTGTATTTTTCAGTCACATCCTTGAAGATCGTAACATACTCAAATAGCGTCAAACATGTTATCGAAATCTTTCCCTTCCGAGAAGCTGTCCCTCCGTATCGAGAGTAATACTTCGTGTAGAGAGAATCACATATGTATACATATTAGTGATGGGCACCATAGTTCCATGTATGAATTACTAAATCGAAATACAATCCGTTCGAGAAAGTTACCACCTTCATTGAGTGTCAATCGGCTAAGTCAAATGCTTAATACATTCTGTGAATCAGAGAGTCTAACGAGACATTCCGGGTGTAAATGCGCTGTACAGTATTGGCAGTAGACAACTTAATTCGCGGATTGGAAATTAAAATGGAGCGATAAACCGTGTGAGAACGATACTATTGCTACATAGTCAAACATTTTACCGAATGCCTTACCGTCCGAGAATCTACCCCTCCGTATCACGAGTATAGCTACGTGTTTAGAGAAACACTATAGCATAAAATTTAGTGGTGGCACGTGAAATTCATGAATAAATAAGACTATCGAGAGACAAAGCGTCCGATAACGTTACCACCTTCTGTGTGAGATGCACAGATACGTCAATAGCATCACCCATCCTGCAATTCCTTGAGTCAAACCAGGTAGTCCTGGAGTAAACCTGTTGAAGAGTCAGACCGTTGGTGAACGTTACCAGCCTTCCTGAAAGATGCACAGCTAAGCCAGTAACTTCACGTATCCTGTGATACCAGGTGTAAAACCAGGTATACCGGCTATAAATCCTCTGAACAGTATTGACAACACGTACCATCAATGGCGGCAGAAATATCAATCTTGAAAGCCAAACCGTCGGAGAACACTATCAATTGGCATAAAGACATTCTTTTTACACAATACCTTACTGACCGAGAACCCACCCAGCAAGGGCTGCGGTGGGCCTTCTGGTCCTTAATTTCCTGTATGAATTAAACAAGCGAGTGTCAAACCGTTCCGGAACATTTCCACATTGTGTAAGAGAGAGTGCAGGGAATGAAATTAGTCGACACTTTAGCAGACAGACACACAAATTGCATCTATGAATAGGAAGATGTAGGGTCAAACCTTCCGAGAACGTTAGCAACTCTTATCACAGTCGCATGGCTAATGCAACAGATTCATCCTTCCTGTGATTTCAAGAGAAAAAGCGAAGTATTGCGGACGAAAATCCGCTTAATAGTATTGGCAATAGACACATCAATGTACGATTTGAATATTAAAATAAACCGTAAGACCGATTGAGTGTGTTGCCAATTTGTATTAATTCGAACGATTTATTATAGACCTAAAACGCCGAAAGCATGAAATGGGAGTATAACTTCCTGTTCAGATAATGAAATAAGTATTCATTTCAGTAACTGGCAGCTTATCATCGTGTGTGTATTAGAATATCGAAGGTCAATCCGTTCTAGAACGTTACAACCTTCTGTGAGAGATGAGCAGCTAAGTCAATTGCTTCACCTATTCTGCGATTCTGTGAGTCATACCAGTTATTCCGGGACTATTCCGCGGACCAGTATTGGCAATAGTGAGCCTATTTCACGGTATGGATATTAAAGCAGAGCATCAAACCATTGTATAGCTTTACCTACTCGTATAGTACCAAACATTTTGCCGAAGACTTTACATTCCGTTAATCTAACCCGCTCTGTCGAGAGTGCAGCTTCGTGTTCATAGAAGCAAGTTAGTATAGATTTCAGAGACGGGCACCATAATATCATGTGTGAATTCGATGATCAAGTGTCAAAGCTTACGAGAATGTGACTACCCTCCTTGCGATTCGAACAGCTATCACAATAGCTGCTTTGAAAGTCAAACGGCTAGGTGAATAGCTTCACGTGACCTGTGACTCCGAGAATCAAATCAGCTAATATAGGAGAAAATCCGCTAATGATTATTGGCAATTGACACCTTAATTAGCGGTATTAACATTAATGTAGGGAGACAAACCGTCGGAGAACAATACCACTTCGAATAGAGTCATTCCTTTTTTGAACACCTTACTTTAATCCTGGTGTAGCGAGTGTCCTGCTTAATGTAAACAGAATCAGATTGGTAGGCATTTTAGGGGAAGGACACCACATGCTCGTGTAGAAATGTCAACATCGATAGTCAATGCGTTCGAGAACGTGACCACCTTCTTTCGTTTCGTACTGCTAAGTAAATAGCTTCACATATCCTGCGATTCCGCAAGTCAAACCAGATATTCCGGGAGCACATCCGCTGGACAATATTGGAAATAGACTGCTCATTTCTCGGTACGAATATGAAGCTAGAGCGTCAGATTATTGAGCTTCATCTTCTAGTTTAGATTCAAACTTTTTACCGAGAAGCATAACACGCTGAAGCAAGTGTCTTGCTCAGTGTTCAAGGTAGCAAATTAGTAACATTTACTCCGGGAATACATGGTTTGCCTCTTCGAATATTGGAATACGACAAGCTATGAACTTAGACGTTCGACTCTCAAAGAAGGTGGTAACGTTCTCGAATGGTTTGATCTTCGATCTTATAAATAATACATGAAATTACGGTGCCCATCATTAAAATGTATACTAATGTGTTTCTCCGAACACAAATTTATACTCTTGATACGCAGGTTTACATTCACGGCTGGTATGGCTTTCGACAAAAGGTTTAACTATATACAAGTATGTAACGCTTTAAATCGGTTTGTCCGTCTGCTTTAATATTGACTCCGAGAATAAAGGAGTCTACTGCCAGTGCGGTAAGGGGCACTTACTCCCAGAGTTGCCTATTTTGTCTCTCGGGATCTTAGAATGCGTGAAGCTATTAACTTAGCCGTTCGACTCTCAAAGAATATGGCAACGTTCTCTACCCGTTTGACCCTCGGTCTACTAATTCATATATGATGTTAAGGTGCACCTCCCACTAATGAAGACTAATGCCATTCTCTGTGCACTAAGTTATACTCTCAATGAATCCGGTGCGACTCGCGGAATATAACACCTTTGAAAAACATTTTACTTTGTACAAATTGGTATCATTCTAAAACGGACTGACTCTCTGTTTTAATGTTAAGACCGTGATTTAAGGTGTGTGATGCCAAAAGTATTCAGCGGAATTACTCCCGGAATACCTGGTGTGATTCGCCGAATCAAAGGGTATGTTAAGCTGTTAACTTAACCGTTCGACTCTTAACGAAAGTGGTAACGTCGTCGAAATGATTTACGTACGATGTTTCTATTCGTATATGTAAGAAAGATGCCCGTCATGCAAATGTATACTAATATTTTCTCTGAACACGAAGATGAAATCTAGATGCTGCGGGTATGGTTCGCAGAAGGTATGATATTCGAAAGAAGAAGGACTTTACACCAATTGGTTATGTTCTCCGTGGAATTGACGCTCCAAATTAATGTATATGCCGCTGATTGATATGGGATATTGCCAATAGTTTTCAGCGGACATACTCTCAGGAAACCTGGTTTGTCTCTCGGATTCACGGATAGGTAGAACAATTGACATAGCTGTGCGATTCTCTAAGGAGGTGGTAACATTCTGAAAAGTTTTGACCCTCGATCTTCTAATTCATACATGTAATTAATGTGACCGTCTCTCAAATGTAAACTAATATGTTTCTCCAACTACGAAATTGTGCTTGCGCACCAGCGGGTTAGCATCTCGGAAAGTTAGGTATTCTGTAAGTAGAATGACTTTATACCAGTTGGTTCCGTTCTTCGACGGTTTGAAGGCCTGCTTTAATATTGAAACCGTGAATTAAGGTGTCTATTGCCAATTCTGTACCGCGCATTTGCTACGGAGTACTTACTATGACTGTCGGAATCTCAGGACATGTAATGCTATTGAATTTGCTGTTCGACCCTCAAAGACGGTAGTAACGTTCAGGAATGATTTGACTCACGATATTTCTATTCATACATAATAAGGTGTCCGTCTGCTAAAATGTCTAATAATATACTCCTATGATCTCTAAGCTAGACAACCGCTGCAGAGGGTTGGATTCGCGGACGATAAGGTATTGGGTTAAAAGAATGACTTTATTAAAATTTATAATGTTTTCCGACGGTTTGAGTCTCATCCATATATTCATGTAGTGAATAAAATTGTCTATTGCCAATACTGTTCAGCGAATTTAATCCCGGAATGCTTGGTTTGGCTCACGGTAGGGCAGGATATGTGAAGCTATTGGCATAACTGGGCGACACTTAAAGAAGGTGGTAACGTTCTCCATCGGATGAACTCTCGATCTTCTCTTGCATATATTAAGATAAGTTTTCCATCTCCTAAAGTATCTAATAATTTGTTTCCGTGAGCACTAAGCATGATACTCGCTACTGCGGGTTAGGTGCTAGGAAGGTTAGGTATCCGGTAAATAGTCTGCCTTTGTACCACTTTGTTGTGTTCTCCAACGGCTTGACTCTCTACTTTGAATTTAAGCCGCGAATTATGGTGTATATTGCCAGTACCGGAGAGTGCATTTATTCTCGTAATACCTGGCTCGGCACTCGGACTCACAGGATAGGCCAAGCTATTGACTTAGCCGTTCGACTCCGAAAGAAGTCGGCATCTTTCTCCACCGGATTGTCACTAGATTATCTAATTCGTACATGAAATTAAGGTGCCCGTCACTGAAGTGTACACTAATGTGTTTCTCTGAAGACGAAGCAGTATTCCAGATACATTGGGACAGATTATCGGAAGATAAGGCCTTCGGTAGAATGTATGTCTTCATACTAATGTGAGACGTCCTACAACGGTTTGACACTGTACCTCAATACTCATACAGTGATTGAAGGTATGTTTTGCCAATACTGTACAGCACATTTACTCCCGGATTACCTGGATTGAATTTCGAAGTCACAGGATAGGTGATGCTATTGGCGTAGCTGTTTAACTCTCAAGGAAGGTGGTACCGTGCTCGAACGGTTTGACATGCGGTATTCTAAGCAATACATGAAATGATGGCGTCCATCGCTATAATGTATTCTAATGTGTTTCCCTGAAAACGAAGCCAATACTCTAGATGCAGCGGGTATGCTTCTCGGCAGGTAAGGCCTTCGGTCATGAGGATGTCTTCATACCGATATGTATCGTTCTACAACAGTTTCACACTGTACTTTAACATGCATACAGTGAATTGAGGTGTCTTTTGCCAATAGTGTCCAGTGGATTTTCCCCAGAAATACCTGGTTTGAATATCGGTATCACAGGATATGTGAATCTATTAACTTAGCCATTCGTCTCTGACAGAAGGCGGCACCGTCCACGAGCGGTTTGCTCACCGATCTTTTAATTCATACATGAAATTAGGGTGCTCGTCTCTAACATTGTATACTATTTCGTACCTCTAATCACGGTGTTATTGTCTGGATGCAGCTGGTCAGTTTTTCGGTGCGTAGGGAAATCTGTAACAAGTTTAATTCTACACGAATACGTAATGTTGTATATCCGCTTGACAGCCTGTTTTCTCACCAGTCCTACCAGGTCCGGTCAAATGACCGTTTTTAAATTTTCAATTGGAATTTCTTACTTTCAACGTAAGTGAATCGCCTTTAAACTTTACGATCTTTCCTTTTATATATGTATGATAAAATTTTCAATATGCACTTATTTTTTATTGTTTATTTTCTAAGAAATATTTGTAGTCTGTCTAACGTACCACGACCGGTCATTTGTCTGGTAGTATACTTTTTGCATTTTTGTAATTGATTCTCTCTAAGACTCAATGCCAAATCTACAAAAGTCGTTACAAACTAAAGATAATGTAGTTGTGGCACGATTTTGACAGTGAAATGCCTTCCAGAATATGATTTACACCACTTCAAATTGTTTATATTTCTCGCTCGTCTATCGGGTTAGGGTTGTTTATTTGCTTGATTAATATGCGATACGGTCCAGATCAGCGAATGCTCTGGCGCCATCTTCTCTACCATGGCGTGAAATAAATAAACATATAACTGAAGGAAATGTATAGACGTCGTCTCACGAATTCAAATCAGTATGGTCTTGCGACACGAACAGAGTGCATCGAAACGTGAATGTCACAAAGAGCATACTTGGCGATCCTTTATAATTATCTTTTTATATTATATATCGTATTACGTGTTGTAAGTGTAATTTTCAATGTAGTGACCAAGACTAATAATACGCGGCAGTAAGTTTCACATTTTATCATTTTTTCAGTTTTTTATCAACCTTGATATACATTTTCATATTTTAGTTTTTACTTTCTTCGTTAAACATTTACCCCAAAATATCCAGACGTTTGTGGAGAACGAATGTATTATTAGAGGGAATATATGATATCGATGCAGAATGGTCTTAAGATTATCAGGAATTTCAAGGTATGGAAAATGACAATACGGAAAATCATGATCCATTTGAAACCGACTCGAAGACGGATGAGGACGAAGGGAATACTTCTACCGTACGTAGACGACGAAAGAGAAGGAGATTTTTAGTTAGTTCCGGTAATGAGAATGAGGAAGAGGTAAGCGAAATTGCGATGGCCAGAACTGTTTGGCAAGAAGTAAAACTAGGGTCTAATCCAGGAAGCGCAACTGGTCATATTTTTAGGGAAACATCAGGCCCTACTGGGTACAGTAAACGTAATACTACGAAAGTCGAAGATAGGACGGCATATTCTGTGATAATTGATAAGAATATAATCGAACATATAAGAAAGTGCACGGAGGCAGAGGCATTTGGAGCATTTTTTGCAATTATGTATGCACGCGGCGTATATGGGGCTAAGAATATGGATATAGCAGTTCTATGGAATTGAAAGTGGGGCCCGCTTCCTTTTTCTCAAATACGTTGAGTAGACATGACTTGACGGAGGTTATGAGATTTATGCGATTTGACGACAAAAATCAACGAAGCTAACGATTATAAACCGATAAATACGCTATGATTTCCAAAGTTTGGTACAAGTTTATTGTCAACAGTCAAAATTGTTATAAACCAGGTCCATCTATTTCTACTGACCAACAATTGTTTCCAACGAAAGACAGGTGTAGATTCACTCAATACATGCCCAATAAACCGCACAAATTAGGTCTAAAATTTTGGTTAGTATCCGATGTACGTAGCAAATATATAATAAACGGCTTTCCATATTTGGGAAAAGATGAAAGTTGTGAACCCTCAGTTCTTCTTGGAGAGTTTGTCACTATGAAATTAGCAGAACCGTATGTAGGATATGGAAAAAATATAACCACAGGCAACTTTTTTACAAGCCAACATTTAGCAACAAAAGTTTTAGTATATAGAAACTACGATTGTAGCGACAATTAGAACGAATAAAATGAGCTAGCTGGACTGGCAGAACAGAAAAACGACGGCATGGCACTTTTCTTAATCATTCTCTGTTTGCCGAAATTATTCTATGTTGACAATTTACAGAGCCAAACCAAGAAAGGAAGATCAAATTCTCAGTTCAATGCACTACTCCGTACAAGTTGAAGGATAAGACACCCGAATACTGGAGACAATTCAATTCTATAACAGCACCAATTTTGGGGTAGATGTGACCGATCAAATGGTCAGAAATTATTCGGTAAAATCTAAATTCCGGATATGGCCTTTGCGAGTATTTTTTAATATCTTGGAATTAGCCGGGATAAATGCATGGGTGTTGTATAAAGATACTACGGGAGGAGAAATTACAAGACAGGAATTTCTATTCCAATTGGCAGAAGAACTTGCCATCGAATACCAACAAGGGCTCGGCAATGAAAATCAACCAAAACGCATCGCAAGTACAAATACAGGTTCCCGTGAACGGAAAACATGTCAGATATGGTACTGTAAACATAATAAGGCGTACAAAATCTGTCTAAGATGTAAAAAGTTCGTATGGGGAAAATGTACAATTGAGATGCCCATTTGGAAAAATGCAGGGAAAAAGAATAAAATGTCCATTACCTACTCTTGAATAAAAGAAAATATATTTTTATACTGGTAAACTGGCTATTGGTCTGCATTCAATATTGAAAAATATTAGTTGTGAAAGACCACTCATTTCACCGGCCGCAGTAGGAATGGGTATAGGAGAAATGTTAGTAGGAATATTGTTTATAATCAAACCGAGATCTGAGGTGTCTACTGCCTATATTGTACAGCTTATTTGCTCCCGGAAATTCAGGTTTGACTCTCGTAATCAAAGGACAGGTGAAGCTACTGACTTAACGGATCGTCCTTCAAAGTAGGTGGTAACGTTCTCGAAAGTATTGACACTCGATCTTCTACTTCACACATGAACCTATGCTGACCGTCACTAAAAT
>NIJG01001672.1:0-25761 GCA_002201625.1 Euglossa dilemma
GTCGATTTTGTAATTTATACATCAAATTATCGAGCCAATCAATCAAATGTATACTAATTTCCTTCTCAGGGCTGGGACTTATACTCTTAATACAGCGGGTTAACTTCATGGATGGGAAGGCCTTCGGTAAAAAGGTTGACCATGCGCGAGTAGATATCGTTGTACAACGGTCTGACTCTGTGCCTCAATATATAAATCGCCAAATAGGGACTCCAATGCCAATACTGTGGAGCTGATTTACTCCCAGAATACCTGGTTTCACGCTCAGAATCACAGGAGAGGTGAAGCAGATAACTTAGTCGTTCTATTCTCAAAGAAGGTAGTAATCGCTCGGTTTGACCCTCTACTTACTTAATCACACTTGAATTTTAGGAACCGTCACCAAAGTGTGTACTAATGTGATTCCCTAAACACGTAGCTGTACTTTCGACACGGCGGGTTAGCTTCTCGGTCGGTAAGGCATTCGGTGAAACGTTTGACATTATAGCAATTGGTAACGTTCTCAAACGGTGTCAAGCACTATTTTAATACTCGAATCGTGAATTAAGCTGTCTATTGCCAAAACTCTTCAGCGGACTTTCTCCCGGAATACCTTGTTTGACTCTCCGAATCAAAGCATACATGAAGCTATTGGCTTACCCGTTCGTCTCTCACAGGAGGTGGTAAAGTTATCGAGCAGTTTGACCCTCGATCTTTTAATTCATGCAAGAAATTAAGGTGCTCGTGACTAAAATGTATACTCGTTCGTACCTCTGAACACGCTGTTATACTCTCGATACAACGGAGCAGTTTTTCGGAGGGTAAGGCATTCTGTACTCGGTTCGACCCTACACGAATTGGTAATGTTCTACAACGGTTTGACGGCCTGCTTTAGTACTCAAACCTTGAATTAATGTATCTAATATCAATACTGTTAAGCAGATTTACTCCTGATATACCTGGTTTGACTCTCGGAATCACAGGATAGGTGAAGTTATTGACTTAGTTGTGCGTCTCTCAACGAAGGTGGCAATGTTGTGGAGCGGTTTGACCATCGATCTTTTATTTCATACATGATATTAAGGTGCGCACATGTAAAATGTCAACTTATATGTTTACATGATCACAAAGCAAGGCTCTCTCTTTAGCGCGTTGGACTACTCAAGAGGTAAGGCCTTCGGTAAAGATTTCAATTCTGTACGAATAGGTAAAGTTGACAACGGTTATATTCTTTACTTTTATATTCGAATTGTGAATTAAGGTGTCAATTACCGATACTATGCAGCGGATACATTCCTGGGGTACTTGGTTTGGCTCTCGGAATCACAGGATAGGTGAAGCTGTTGACTCAGCCGTTCCACTCATAAAAAGGTGGTATCGTTCTCGGGCGGTTTCATACTCGATCTTCTAGTTCATATATGTAACTAAGGTGTGCTTCTGCTATAATGTCTACTAATTTGTTTCCGCAAGCATTAAGCATGGCCCTCGCTACTGCCAGTTATGTTCTCGGAAGGTAAGGTAATCTGTAAAAGGAATGACTTTATCCCAATCTGTAATGGTCACCGACGGTTTGACTCTCTACCTTAATATTCATAGCGTGAATTAGGGTGCCTACTGCCAACACTTTTCAGTGGACTTTCTCTTGGAATGCCAGGCTTGACACTTGGAAGCGCAAGTGTAGGTGAAGCTATTGTGTTAGATGAGTGATTTCACAATGAAGGTGGTAACGTTCTGGATCGGTTTGCCTATGGATCTCCTTATGCGTAAATGAAGTTATGGTGCCCCTCCCTACATTGTGAACTAATTTTGTACCTCTGAAGACGAAGTTATTCCCTCGATACAGCGCGTTGGGTTCTCGGAGGGTAAGGTGTGCGTTAAAGTATATGGCGTTATAGCAATTGGTACCGTTCTCAAACGGATTGACATTCAAGTTTAACATCCATGCCGTGAATTAAGGTGTCTATTGCCAATACCATTCATCGGACTTACTCCCAGAATACCTAGATTGACTTTCGGAATCTCAGGTTAGGTGAAGCTATTCACATAGTGGTTCGTCTCTCATTGAAGGTGGCAACGTTCTCTAGCGGTTTGACGCTCGATTATCTAATTCATGCATGAGGTTGAGGTGCCTGCCAGTGAAATGAATATTAATTTCTTTCTGTGATTACGAACATACACTCTCGATGAAGCCAGTGAGGTTCGCGGAAGGTAAGGGCTTCCATTAAACGATTGACTTTATACGAATCGTTATCGCTCTCAAACGGATTGACGGTCTTCTTTAATATTCAGACTGTGAAATATGGTGTCTATTGCCAGTACTGTTCAGCGGAGTTACTTCCGGAATACCTGGTTTAGCTCTTGGAATCGTAGTACAGGTGAAGCTACTGACTTCGCCGTTAATGTCTCACAGAATGTGGTAACATTCTCGAATGGTTCTACCCTCGATCTTCTAATTCAAACACGAAGATAAGGTGCCCGACGCTGAAATGAGTACTAATTTCTTTTTCTGAACACGCAGTTATACTCTCGATGCAGCGTGTGTGATCCTCGGAAGGTTAGGCCTTCGGTAAAACGTTTGTCTTTTTACAAGTTGGTAACGCTCTCAAACGGTTTGACGCTCTACTTTAATATTCAAACCGTGAGTTAAGGTGTCNGCTACAGCGGGTTACATTCTCGGAAGGCATAAAAGTTTGACTCTATTCCAAGTTGTATCGTTCCCTATCGGCCTGCATCCCTACTCTAATATCCATACTGAGAAACATGTTGTCTATTGCCAATACCTTTGAGCGAATTGACTCCTGGAACGCCTGGTTTCACGATCAGAACCGCAGGATAAGTGAAGGTATTGATTTAGGCGTTCGACCCTCAACGAAGCTGGTCACGTTCCCGATCCGCATGGCTCTCGACCTTGTAATTCATACAGGAAATTAAGGTGGCCGGCACTCAAATGTGTGCTAATCGTTTCCCCTGATCCCTCTGCTATACTCCAGATACAGCGGGTTTTGTTCTCGGAAGGTAAGGCCTGCGGTATAGTGCCTCTATGCCATTTGGTAATGATCACTGACAGTTTGTCTTTCTGTTTTAATGCTCAAACCGTGAATTATCGTCCCAATTGCATGTATAATACGGCGGATTTTCACACGTAATAACTGGTTTGACACTCAGAACCATAGGATAGGTGAAGATATTGCCTAAGCTATGCGACTCTCAATAAAGCTGGTAACGTTGCCGATCAGTGTAACCCTCGGTCATCTAAGCCATACATGAAATTATGGCACCCGTCACTAAAATGAAGAACAATTTCTTTCGCTCAACAAGAAGTTATACTGACGATGAAGCCGGCGAAGTTCGCGGATGGTAAGTCATTCGGTATAATGTTTGACTTTATACCAACTGGTAACGCTCTCAAACGGTTTGACTCTCTACTTTAATACTGAAGCCGTGAAACATGGTGACTATTGCGAATAATGTTCAGCGGATTTACTTGCAGAATACCTGGTTTGACTCTCGGAATCACAGGAGAGTTGAAGCTATTGGCATAGGCTTACGCGCCTCAAACAAGGGGGCAGCGTCCTCGATCGTTTATCTCTCGATAACGATATTTATTCAAGAACATGTGGTGCTTCTGTGCTAGTATGCCTACTAATTTGTTTCAGTGACCGATAAGCTAGACACTCGCTACAGAGCGTTAGGTTCTCGGAAGGTTAGGTATTCGGTAAAAGGAATGACTTTATACGAATTAGCAATCATCGCCGACGGCTTCATTTTGTGCTTTAATATTCAAACCCTGAATTAACGTGTCAATAGCTAATACCATTCTGCGGACTTACTATCGGTTTTCCGGGGTTGTCTCTCGGAATCACGGGATAGGTTGTGATTTTGGCATAACCGTGCGCACTAGCGAAGAAGGTGGTACCGTTCCCGAACGGTTAGACTCTCGATTTTGTTATTCATACTCGAATATGAGGTGTCCGTCTGGTTACGTGTCTACCAATTTAACTCCGTGACCACTGATCAAAACGCTCCCTACAGCGGGATAGGTTCTCGGACCGTAAGGCCATCCGCAGAATGTTAGTCTACATAGCAATGGTCAACGTGCTGCAGAGTATTGACTCCCTACATTAATGCTCATGCCTAGAACTTAGGTATCTATTGCGTATGCTGTACAGAGTATGTACTTGTAGAATTCCTGGTTTGGATCTCGGCTTGCCAGGCTAGGTGACGATATTGACTTTGCCGTCCTACTCATGAGGAAGGTGGTCACGATCCCGAAACGTTTGGCACACCACCCTCTAATTCATACATGAATTTAGGTTGCCCGCCACTGAAATGGATACCTATTTGCTTCTCGAATCGCGAAGTTATACTCTCGATACATCGGGATACGTTCTCGAAAGGTAAGGCCTTCCGTAAGAAGATTGGCAACATACAAAGTGCTAACGTTCACCTGCGGTTGACCATCTACATTAATAATAATACCGTTTGATTATGCACGTTTATTGCCAACACATTTCAGGTGATTTACTCCTGGAATCCCAGGCTTGACTGTCGGAATCATTGGATAGGTGAAGCCAATGACTCAGGCGTTGGGTTCTCAAAGAAGGTGGTAACGATCTCGAACGGTTTGACCCCAGATTTTCAAATTCATACATAATGCTAAGGTGCCCACCGCTGAAATGAATACTAATTTCGATCACTGAATACTAAGTTATACTCTTCATGAAACGGCTGAGGTTCGCGGAAGGTAAGAACTCCGGTAAAACTTTTGACCTTATAGCAATTGGTAACGATCTCAAACGGTGTTTCGCGCAATTATAATATTCACACCGTGAATAATGGCGTTTACTGCCAAGGCTGAACAGCATATTCACTCCCGGATTAACTGGTTTGTCTGTCAGAATCACAGGACAGGTGAAGCTATTATCGTAGGACGTTCGTCTTTCACAGAAGGTGTTAACCTTCTTGAGCGGTTTAACCCTCGATGTCTTAATTCATACATAAAACTAGGGTGCCAGGGGCTAATCGGATAATAATTTATTTCTCTGAACAGGACTTTATATCCTCGATACAGCCTGTTGTGTTCTGGGATGGTACGCGCTCCGGTGAAAATGTTGAACCTATAAGAACAGGAAACGTTCTGAGACTGTTTGACGCTCTACTCTAGCATTGAAACCGTGAACGAAGATGTCGATTGCCAATACTATTCAACCGATTTACTCTCGGTATAGCTGGTTTCACTTCCGGATCACAGAATAGGTGAAGCTATTGACATAACCGTTCTGCTCTCAGAGAGGGTGGTGAAGATCGCAAACGGATTAACCCTCGACCGTCTAAATCATACATATAATTAAGATGCCCGTCACTAAAATTTATTAAGGTTCTACATCGCTTTGACGCCCTACATTAATACTCATACCGTGAATTATCGTGTCCATTGATAATATTGCACTGTGGATCGACACTTGGAATACCTGGTCTGACCCTTGGAACCACAGGACAGATATAGATAATGATTTAGCTGTGCGACTCACAAATAGGATCGTAAGGTTCTCGCACAGTTTAACCATTGATATTCCTATTCCTTCGTGAAAATAAACTGTCGGCGTGCTAAAATGTCTACTAATTTGATCACGTGAAAACTAAGCAAGACAATCGCTACAGCAGACTGGGATCTCGGGAAGTACGGTATTGGTTAAGGAATAACTTTATTCCATTTCATAATGATCACAGACGGTTTGAATCTCTACCTATGTATTCATAGTGTGAAATAAGGTGTCTATCGCCAATACTCCTCAGCTGATTTGTTCCCGGAATACCCGGTTTCACTTTCGGTAGGCGATGTTATTGACTCACTCGTTCTATTCTCAAGGAAGTTGGTAACGTTCTCGAACGGTTCGACACTTAAGCTTCAAATTTATACATGAAACTAAGGGTACCGTCACTAAAATATATACTAATTTGCTTCCTTGAAAACGAAGTTATACTCTCGATACAGCGGGATAGGTTCTCGGTATGTAAGGCCTTCGGTAAGAAGATTGACTCTCTACGAATATGTGACGTTCTGCAACGGTTATACGTTCTGCCTTAATATTCAATCCGTGAATTAAGGGTAGTATTGTCAATACTTTTCACCGGATTTACTCCCGGAATACCTGGCTTGGCACTCGCAGTCACAGGATAGATGAGGCTACTGACATAGCCGATCAAATCCCAAAGAAGGTGGTCACGTTCCCCAACGGTCTGACACTCCATATTGCGTTTCATACATAAAATTGAGGTACATGTCACTGAAACGTATATTAACGTGTTTTACTGAACACGACGGTATACCCTCGACTAGTGTTACCTTCTCGGAAGGTAAGGCCTTCAGTAAAAAGATTGACTCAGTACCAATTCGTAACGTTCTACAGCAACTTTATGATGTCAATACTGTACAGCGGATTTACTACCGGAATACTTGGTTTGACTCTTGGAATCTCAGAATAGGTGAAGCTGTTGACTTGCCGTTCAAGAACGATTTGGCAAACGATCCTCTAATTCATATATGAAAAAAGGAAGTGCAGCTGCTATAATGTCTACTAATTGGTTTCCGCTAGCAGTAAGCATAACACTCACTACAGCGGATTAGGTTCTTGGAAGGTAATCCATTCGGTGAAATGAATGACTCTGTACCAATTCGTAATGTTCTCCGACGGCATAGCTCTGTACTTTAATGACCAAACCGTGAATTGTGGAGTCTATTGTCTCTACATTTCTGCGGATTTACTGCCCGAATGCCTGGATTCACTTTCGAAATCACAGGATAGGTGAGGCTATTGACTTAGCCGTTCGACTCTCGGAGAATGTGGTAACGTCCTCAGGCGCTATGACCCACGATCATCTAATTCAGTACATGGACTAAAGGTGAGCGTCACAAAAGTGCATACGAATGTGTTTCTGCAAATACGAACGTAAACTCCCGATGCAGTGGGATTGGTCCTCGGAAGCCAAGACATTCGGTAATATGTTTAACTGTATACGAATATGCTGGGTTCAACAGCAGATTCACTCTGTACCTTACTATTTATACCTTGAACTTCTGGGTCTATTGCCAGTACTGTAAAATGGATATACACCCGGTTTAACTCGTTTCACTCTCGGAATCATAAAATCGGTGAACGAGGTAGCTTCACCGATGGGAAGACGCTCAGCAAAATGTTTGACTCTATATCAATAGCTAACGTTCTACAACGGTCTGACGTTCCGCTTTACTTTTCAAAGCACGATTTAACGTATCCATTGGCTATACCGTTCGGCGGATTTATTCCAGAAATAGCTGGTTTGACTCTCCGAGTCACTGAATAGGTGAAGCTATTGACTTATCCGTTCGACTCTCAAAGAGGGTGGTAACGTTCTCTTATGGTTTGACTCTCGATCGTCTATTTCATACATGCAATTACGGTGACACACGCTAAAATATATACTCATTTGTCTTTCAAGTCACGAGATTATACTCTAGGTACAGCGGGTTATGTGCGCGGCGACTATGGTCTCCTGAAAAAGGTTTTATTTTGTACCAATTGGGAACGTTCTAAAACTGTTTGACGCCTTACTTTAATATTGAATGCGTGAATTAAGACTGGCTAAGAAGGTAAGGGCTTCGGCAAAATAGTGACTCTAAACCAATTCGTAATGATCTCCTACAAGTTGTCTCCCTACTTCAATGTTCAAACCGTAAATTATCGTATGAATTTCCTATATAATTCAGCGGATTTTCTCCGGCAGTGACTGGTTTCATTCTCGGTATCGTATACTAGGTGATGCCCTTGATTGGCCGTTCTACTCTCATGGAAGTTGTAACGTACGCGAACGGTTTGACAGTCGATCTGCATATTCATAGATGAAATTAAAGTGCTCGTCACTAAAATGTATAATATTATTCACCACCGAACACGATGTTATGCTCTTGGTACAGCGCGATAGGCTTTCGGTGGGTAAGGTCTTCGGTAAAATGTTTGCCTTCATACTAATAGGTAACCTTCTCATACGTTTTCACAGACTACTTTAATATTCAAACCGTGAACTAAGGTATCTATTGCCAAAACTGTTTTGCGGACTTACTACGGGAATACCTTGTTTGACTGGCGGAATAACAGGATTGGTGAAGCTATTTTCTTAGCATTTCTGCTCAGAAAGGTGGTGGTACCGTTCACTAACGGCTCGACTATCGATCTTGGTTCTTGTACATGATAATGTGGTTTCCGTTTGCTAACATGTCTACTGATTTGTTTCCGAGAGCACTAAGCATGGTACACTATCCTGCGGGATAGGTTCTAGGATGGTAAAGTTTTCGGTATAAAGTATGACTTTAAAGCAATTGTTTATGTTCTTCACTGGATAGACCCTATACTTCAATATTTAAACCGTGAAACAAGGTGATTATTGCCAATCCTGTTTAGTGGATTTACTTCTGGAATACCAGGCTTGACTCTCGGAATCACATGAACAGGAGAAGCTACTGACACAGCCGTTCGACTCCAGAGGAAGGTGGTAACAATATCGAACGGTTTAACACTCGATATTCTAGTTCACATTTGAAAATAAGGAATGCTTCTGCTATAATGTTTACTCATTTGTTTCCCTGAGCACTAAGCATGACACTCGCAACTGCGGGTTACGTTCTAGGAATGTAATGTATTCGGTAAAAATAATGACTCTTTACCAATTGGCAATGTTCTCCGACGGATTGACCTTCTACCTTAATATTCATAAAGCAACTTAATGTGTCTATTGTCAATACTGTACAGCGGATTCATTCCCGGGATACCCGATTTGACTATCCGAGCCACAGGATATGTGAAGCTGATGACTTAGCCGTTGGTAACACAAAGGTGGTGGGTACGTTCTCGAATGGTTTCAATCTCGATTATTCCATTCTTACGTGAAAATAAGGTATCCGCCAGCGAATATGTCTATTAATTTGTTTCGTTATGCACTAAGCATGAAACTCGCCACAGCGGGTTATATTCTTGGATGGCAAGGTATCCGGTGAGAAGTATGACTTATAGAATTAGGTAATGTTCTACAACAGTTTGACACCCTAGTTGAACATTCATACCGTGAATAAAGGTGTCCATTGACAATAGTGTATAGCGGATTGACTCCTTAAATTCCAGGCTTGAATCTCGGATTCACAACTGGAGGTGAAGCTATTGAATCTGCCGCCCGAGTCACAAAGAAAGTGGTAAGGATATCGAACGATTTGACACTCGATCTTCTAATTCATATATCAAAATAAGGTGCGCTTCTGCTATAATATCTACTCAATTGTTTCCAAGAGCACTATGCACGACACTCTCTACAGTGTTTTAGGTCCTACGGAGTTAATGTATTCGGTAAAAAGAATGACAGTATACCAATTGGTAATGTTCTCCGTCGAACTGACATTCTACTTACATATTCACATCGTGAAACAAGGTGCATATTGCCAATACTGTTCAACGAATTTACTCCCGGAATGCCTTGTTTAACACTCGGAATTACAGGATCGGTGAAGGTACTGACTTTGTCGTTCGCCACTCACAGAAGGTGGAAACGTTCTCAATCGGTTTGACATTCGACCTTTTAATTCATACGTGAGGTTGAGGTGACCGTCACTGAACTGAATACTAATTTCTTTTTCTGAACACGGAGTTATACTCTCGATACGGCGGGATAGCTTCTGGGACCGTAAGGGTTTAGGTAAAGCGCTTGAATTTGTAGAAACTGGTCACCATCTCAAACGGGGTGACGCTCCATTTTAATATTCACACCCTGGAGTAAGGTCCCTATTACCAATACTCTTCAACGAATTCACTCCCGGAATACCTGGTTTGGCACTCGGAATCGCAGGATACGTGAAGCTATTGACCTAGCCGTTCGTACCTCACAGAAGGTGGCTTCGTTCATGAGCGGTATGACCCTCGATATTCTAATTGATACATAAATTGCGGTACCCGTCCCTATAATGTATAGTGATATGTTCCTCCGAGTACGATGTTATACTCTCGATACAGCGGATTTGAAGTACGGAGCGCAAGGTCTCTAGTAAAACTTTTGACTTTATGCCAATTGGTAACGTACTCAAATGGAGTGACGCTCTATTGTAATAATGAAACTGTGAATTATGGTGTCTATTACCAATACTCATCAGCGGATTTACTCCCGGAACACCAGGCCTGACACTCGGAATCACACAATAGAGTAAGCTAATGATTAAGCCGTCCGACTCCCAAAGAAGGTAGTAACGTTCTCGGACGGCTTGACCATCTATCTTCCTATTAATACATGAAATTGAAGTGTGTCTCTGAACAAAAACTTATGCCCACTATACAGCGGGCTATGTTCTCGGAAGGTACGGTATCCGGTAACGAGTATGTGTCTGTGAGAGACGCACGGCTATTCCAATTGCTCTACATATCCTGTGATTCGTGGAGTCAAACCAGGTATGTCGTGCGTAAATCCGCGGTACAGTATTAGATTTAGAAATAATATTTCACGGTATAAATAACAGAGATCGGAGTCAATCCTCTGTCGAATGACACCTATTGTATTACAGTCAAACTTTCAACCGAAGGCCTTGCGTTCCCAGAAGCAAACTCGCTATATCGACATTTTATCTCAGTGAATAAAGAAGCAGATTAGTATACATTTTAGTTACGGCCTCCTTATGTTCATGTATTAATTGGAAGATCTGTCGTCAAATCGTTCGAGAACGTTACCCACCTCCTTTGAATGTCGCAAACCTAAGTCAATAGCTTCACCTATCCTGTGATACCGAGAGCCAAACCAGGTATTCCAGGAGTAAATGCCCAGTGCAGTATTGGCAATAGACATCTCAATTCATGTTGTGAATGTTAAAGCAGACCGTCATACTGTTGCAGATCGTTACGTATTGCTATAGAGTCAAACTTTCTACCGTAGGCATTACCATCCTAGAAGTTGATCCGCTGTATCGAGATTATAACATCGTGTTCAGAGAAGCAAGTTAGTGTTCATTTTAGTGACGGGCAGCTTAATTTCACGTACGAGTACGAAGATCGAGGGTCAAGCCGTTCGAGAACGTCACCACATTATTTATCAGTCTAACGGCTAAATCAATAGCTTCACCGATTTTATGATTCCGAGAGTGAAACGAGTTAAACCGGGTGTATATCCATTTTACAGTACTGGCAATAGACCCAGAAGTTCAAGGTATAAATAGTAAGGTACAGAGTGAATCTGCTGTTGAACCCAGCATATTCGTATACAGTTAAACATATTACCGAATGTCTTGGCTCCCGAGGACCAATCCCACTGCATCGGGAGTTTACGTTCGTATTTGCAGAAACACATTCGTATGCACTTTTGTGACGCTCACCTTTAGTCCATGTACTGAATTAGATGATCGTGGGTCATAGCGCCTGAGGACGTTACCACATTCTCCGAGAGTCGAACGGCTAAGTCAATAGCCTCACCTATCCTGTGATTTCGAAAGTGAATCCAGGCATTCGGGCAGTAAATCCGCAGAAATGTAGAGACAATAGACTCCACAATTCACGGTTTGGTCATTAAAGTACAGAGCTATGCCGTCGGAGAACATTACGAATTGGTACAGAGTCATTCATTTCACCGAATGGATTACCTTCCAAGAACCTAATCCGCTGTAGTGAGTGTTATGCTTACTGCTAGCGGAAACCAATTAGTAGACATTATAGCAGCTGCACTTCCTTTTTTCATATATGAATTAGAGGATCGTTTGCCAAATCGTTCTTGAACGGCAAGTCAACAGCTTCACCTATTCTGAGATTCCAAGAGTCAAACCAAGTATTCCGGTAGTAAATCCGCTGTACAGTATTGACATCATAAAGTTGCTGTAGAACGTTACGAATTGGTACTGAGTCAATCTTTTTACTGAAGGCCTTACCTTCCGAGAAGGTAACACTAGTCGAGGGTATACCGTCGTGTTCAGTAAAACACGTTAATATACGTTTCAGTGACGTGTACCTCAATTTTATGTATGAAACGCAATATGGAGTGTCAGACCGTTGGGGAACGTGACCACCTTCTTTGGGATTTGATCGGCTATGTCAGTAGCCTCATCTATCCTGTGACTGCGAGTGCCAAGCCAGGTATTCCGGGAGTAAATCCGGTGAAAAGTATTGACAATACTACCCTTAATTCACGGATTGAATATTAAGGCAGAACGTATAACCGTTGCAGAACGTCACATATTCGTAGAGAGTCAATCTTCTTACCGAAGGCCTTACATACCGAGAACCTATCCCGCTGTATCGAGAGTATAACTTCGTTTTCAAGGAAGCAAATTAGTATATATTTTAGTGACGGTACCCTTAGTTTCATGTATAAATTTGAAGCTTAAGTGTCGAACCGTTCGAGAACGTTACCAACTTCCTTGAGAATAGAACGAGTGAGTCAATAACATCGCCTACCGAAAGTGAAACCGGGTATTCCGGGAACAAATCAGCTGAGGAGTATTGGCGATAGACACCTTATTTCACACTATGAATACATAGGTAGAGATTCAAACCGTCTGTGATCATTATGAAATGGAATAAAGTTATTCCTTAACCAATACCGTACTTCCCGAGATCCCAGTCTGCTGTAGCGATTGTCTTGCTTAGTTTTCACGTGATCAAATTAGTAGACATTTTAGCACGCCGACAGTTTATTTTCACGAAGGAATAGGAATATCAATGGTTAAACTGTGCGAGAACCTTACGATCCTATTTGAGAGTCGCACAGCTAAATCATTATCTATATCTGTCCTGTGGTTCCAAGGGTCAGACCAGGTATTCCAAGTGTCGATCCACAGTGCAATATTATCAATGGACACGATAATTCACGGTATGAGTATTAATGTAGGGCGTCAAAGCGATGTAGAACCTTAATAAATTTTAGTGACGGGCATCTTAATTATATGTATGATTTAGACGGTCGAGGGTTAATCCGTTTGCGATCTTCACCACCCTCTCTGAGAGCAGAACGGTTATGTCAATAGCTTCACCTATTCTGTGATCCGGAAGTGAAACCAGCTATACCGAGAGTAAATCGGTTGAATAGTATTGGCAATCGACATCTTCGTTCACGGTTTCAATGCTAGAGTAGAGCGTCAAACAGTCTCAGAACGTTTCCTGTTCTTATAGGTTCAACATTTTCACCGGAGCGCGTACCATCCCAGAACACAACAGGCTGTATCGAGGATATAAAGTCCTGTTCAGAGAAATAAATTATTATCCGATTAGCCCCTGGCACCCTAGTTTTATGTATGAATTAAGACATCGAGGGTTAAACCGCTCAAGAAGGTTAACACCTTCTGTGAAAGACGAACTGCTAATTGAATAGCTTCAACAATCCTGTGATTCGGAGAGTCAAACCATGTATTCCGTGAGGATGTCCGCTGAACAGAATTGGCAATAGGCAGATTGTTTCCCGGATTGAATATTAGAGTTGAGAGTCAATCCGTTGGAGAACATAACCAGTTACTATAAAGTTCTACTTTTTACCGAATACCTTACCTTCCCTGAACCTAACCAGCTGTAGCGAGAGTCATGCTCACTGCTCACGGAATCCAATTAATAAACATTATAGCAGAAGCACGTGTTATGTTCATATATGAATTATAAAATCGAGTATCAAACCGTCCTAAGTCTTTCCCACCTTCATTGGAAGTCAACGTCCTACGATAATAGCTTCACCTATCCTGTGATTCTGATAGACAAACCAGTTAATCCGCGAGTGAATCTGCTGTTCAGCCTTAGCAGTAAACGCCATTATTCACGGTGTGAATATTATAATTGCGCGAAACACCGTTTGAGATCGTTACCAATTGCTATAAGGTCAAAAGTTTTACCGGAGTTCTTACCTTCCGCGCACCTCAGCCGTTTCATGAAGAGTATAACTTAGTATTCAGTGATCGAAATTAGTATTCATTTCAGCGGTGGGCACCTTAGCATTATGTATGAATTAGAAAATCTGGGGTCAAACCGTTCGAGATCGTTACCACCTTCTTTGAGAACCCAACGCCTGAGTCATTGACTTCACCCATTCGGCGGTTCAGATAGTCAAAGCACGTATTCCGGGAGCATATCCGCTGAACAGTATTAGTAATAAACCCCTTCATTCACGAAACAATAATTCACGGCATGAATATTATAGTAGGCAGCCAAACCGCTTAGGAACGTTACCAATTGGTATAACGTCATAAACTGTACCGCAAACCTTACCTTCCGGGAACACAATCCGCTGTATTGTGTGCATAAATTCGCGTTCAGTGAAAGAAATTAATATCATGTATGAATTAGAAGGTCAAGGGTCAGACCGTTCTAGAGCGATACCACCTTCGTTGAGATTCGAAGGGCTAGGTCAATAGCTTGACGTCCTGTGATTAGGAGAGTCAAACTAGGTACTCCGGGAGTGAGTCCGCTAAAAATTACTGACAATAGACACATCAATCCGCGGTATGTATGTTAAAGTAGAGAGTAGAACCCTGGGAAAACATTTCCAGTTGTTATAGAGTCCTTTTTTGCCGAATAGCTCCCCGTCTGTGAACCTATTCCGCCGTATCGAGTGTGTAACTACGTATGGAGGGAAGCATTTAAGTATACATTTTCATGACTGGCACCTTATTTACATTTACGAACAGAAGAATCATGAGAAAAGCTTTGGAGAAAGCGCCACCTTCTATAAGGTTCGAACTCCTAAGTTAACTGCTTCACGTCTTCGTCGTGTAGTCCCAAGAGTCAAACCAGGTAATACGGGCCTAAACCCGCTGTGCTGTATTGACATTAGACATGCAGTTTCATGGTATAAGTATTGAAGTACAGAGTCAATGCGTTGTACAACGCTACCTATTGCTATACAGTCAGACAGCTTACTGAAGGCCTTATTATCCGAGAAGCTAACCCGCAGTACCGAGATTATAGTTTCGCGTTCACAGAAGCAAATTAGTATACATTTTAGTGACGATCACCTTAATTTCATGTATGAAACAAGTGATCGAGTGCCAATCCGTTTGATAACGTCACCACCTTCTTTGAATGTCGAACGGCTAAGTCAATATCTTCACCTATCTAGTGTTGCGGAGTGGCAAACCAGGTATTCCGGGAGTCATCCGCTGTAGACTATTGGTAATAGTCACCTTAATTCATGGATTGAATACTAAGGTACAAAGTCTGTCCCTTGTAGAACGTTACCTATTGGTGTAAGGTCATATGTTTTACCGAATACCTTACCCACAGGAACCTAACCCGCTGCATCAAGAGTATAACAGTGTGCTGAAAGAAACGAATTAGCATACAGTTCAGTGGCGGTCAACTTCATTTCTTGTATGAATTAGAAGATGGAGCGCCAAACCATTTCAGAACGTTACAAATTTGTATAGAGTCAAACCCTTTACCGAAAGCATTACCTGCGGTGAATCTAACCCGCGGTATCGAGAGTATAACATCGTGTTCAGTGGAATGAGTTTCGATAAGTTTCAGTGACGTGCACGTTATCTTCATGTATGGATTACAAGATCGATAGCTAAACCGTTCGAGAACGGTACCACCCTCTTTGAGAGTTGAACGGCTAAGTCAATAGCTTCACCTATCCAATGGTTCGGAGAGTCAAGCCAAGTATTCCGGGAGTAAATGCGCTGTGCAGTGTTGGCAACAGACACCTTAACTCACGGTTTGAATATTAAAGTAGAGCGTCAAACCGTTTGAGAGCGTTACCAACTTGTAAAAAGACAAACGTTTTACCGAAGGCCTAACCTTCCGAGGATCACACACGCTGCATCGAGAGTATAACTGCGTGTTCAGAAAAAGAAATTAGTACTCATTTCAGCGTCGGGCACCTTATCTTCGTGTTTGAATTAGAAGATCGAGGGTAGAACCATTCGAGAATGTTACCACATTCTGTGAGACATTAACGGCGAAGTCAGTAGCTTCACCTGTACTACGATTCCAAGAGCTAAACCAGGTATTCCGGAAGTAACTCCGCTGAACAGTACTGGCAATAGACACCATATTTCACAGTCTGAATATTAAAGAAGACCGTCAATCCGTTTGAGAGCGATAACGATTCGTATAAAGTCAATCGTTTAATGGAAGCCCTTACCTTCCGCGAACCTCACTGGCTTCATCGAGAGTGTATGTTCGTAATCACAGAAAGAAATTAATATTCATTTCACTGGCAGGCACCTCAACCTCATGCATGAATTAGATAATCGAGCGTCAAACCGCTAGAGAACGTTGCCACCTTCAATGAGAGACGAACCACTATGTGAATAGCTTCACCTAACCTGAGATTCCGAAAGTCAATCTAGGTATTCTGGGAGTAAGTCCGATGAATGGTATTGGCAATAGACACCTTAATTCACGGCATGGATGTTAAACTTGAATGTCAATCCGTTTGAGAACGGTACCAATTGCTATAACGCCATATACTTTAACGCACACCTTACCCTCCGAGAACCCAACGCGCTGTATCGAGGGAATAACTTCGTCTTCAGAGGTACAAAATTAGTTCACAATGTAGGGAGGGGCACCATAACTTCATTTACGCATAAGGAGATCCATAGGCAAACCGATCCAGAACGTTACCACCTTCATTGTGAAATCACTCATCTAACACAATAGCTTCACCTACACTTGCGCTTCCAAGTGTCAAGCCTGGCATTCCAAGAGAAAGTCCACTGAAAAGTGTTGGCAGTAGGCACCCTAATTCACGCTATGAATATTAAGGTAGAGAGTCAAACCGTCGGTGACCATTACAGATTGGGATAAAGTCATTCCTTTTACAGATTACCTTACCTTCCGAGAACATAACTGGCAGTAGCGAGGGCCATGCTTAATGCTTGCGGAAACAAATTAGTAGACATTATAGCAGAAGCACACCTTAGTTACATATATGAACTAGAAGATCGAGTATGAAACCGCCCGAGAACGATACCACCTTTTTAAGAGTGGAACGGCTGAGTCAACAGCTTCACCTATCCTGTGATTCCGAGAGCCAAACCAAGTACCCCAGGAATGTATCCGCTGCATAGTATCGGTAATTGACACCTTAATTCACAATTCGAATATAAAAGTAAAGAATATAACCGTTGTCAACTTTACCTATTCGTACAGAATTGAAATCTTTACCGAAGGCCTTACCTCTTGAGTAGTCCAACGCGCTAAAGAGAGAGCCTTGCTTTGTGATCATGTAAACATATAAGTTGACATTTTACATGTGCGCACCTTAATATCATGTATGAAATAAAAGATCGATGGTCAAACCGCTCCACAACATTGCCACCTTCGTTGAGAGACGCACAACTAAGTCAATAACTTCACCTATCCTGTGATTCCGAGAGTCAAACCAGGTATATCAGGAGTAAATCTGCTTAACAGTATTGATATTAGATACATTAATTCAAGGTTTGAGTACTAAAGCAGGCCGTCAAACCGTTGTAGAACATTACCAATTCGTGTAGGGTCGAACCGAGTACAGAATGCCTTACCCTCCGAAAAACTGCTCCGTTGTATCGAGAGTATAACAGCGTGTTCAGAGGTACGAACGAGTATACATTTTAGTCACGAGCACCTTAATTTCTTGCGTGAATTAAAAGATCGAGGGTCAAACTGCTCGATAACTTTACCACCTCCTGTGAGAGACGAACGGGTAAGCCAATAGCTTCATGTATGCTTTGATTCGGAGAGTCAAACAAGGTATTCCGGGAGAAAGTCCGCTGAAGAGTTTTGGCAATAGACAGCTTAATTCACGATTCGAGTATTAAAATAGTGCTTGACACCGTTTGAGAACGTTACCAATTGCTATAATGTCAAACGTTTCACCGAATGCCTTACCGACCGAGAAGCTAACCCGCCGTGTCGAAAGTACAGCTACGTGTTTAGGGAATCACATTAGTACACACTTTGGTGACGGTTCCTAAAATTCAAGTGTGATTAAGTAAGTAGAGGGTCAAACCGAGCGATTACTACCTTCTTTGAGAATAGAACGACTAAGTTATCTGCTTCACCTCTCCTGTGATTCTGAGCGTGAAACCAGGTATTCTGGGAGTAAATCAGCTCCACAGTATTGGCATTGGAGTCCCTATTTGGCGATTTATATATTGAGGCACAGAGTCAGACCGTTGTACAACGATATCTACTCGCGCATGGTCAACCTTTTTACCGAAGGCCTTCCCATCCATGAAGTTAACCCGCTGTATTAAGAGTATAAGTCCCAGCCCTGAGAAGGAAATTAGTATACATTTGATTGATTGGCTCGATAATTTGATGTATAAATTACAAAATCGACTGCAAACCATTTCAGAACGTTACCACCGACTTCGACACCCGAATGGCTAAGTCAATAGCGTCACCTATCCTGTGATTGCTAGAGTCAGACCAGGTGCACCTTGAATAATGCGTTGAAAATTATTGGCAATAGACGCCTTAATGCATTTCTTGAATATTAGGGTAGAGAGTCAAACCAATTTAGGACATTACCACCTTCTCGTCCTACGCTTTACCGGATACCTTACGGATAGTAACTTCGTGCTGAGAGAATCATATTAGGATACATTTTGGTGACGGGCGCCCCTATTTCATGTATGAAGTAGAAGATCGAGGGCTAAGACGCTCGAAAACTTTATCACCACCTTTGAGAGCCGCACAGGTAGGTCAATAGCATCACCTATTCTGCGACTCCTAGAGTCATATGCGGAACACCGGGACTAAATGCCCCGTACAGTATTGGCAATATACAGCATAGTACAGGGTATGAATATTAATGCAGACCATCAAACCATTGTAGAGCGTTACCCATTCGTATAGAGCGAAACCGTTTACCGAAAGACTTACATTCTGAGAAGATAACCCCAAGTATCGTGAGTGTAATTTAGTGGTCAGTGGAATACATTAGTATGCATTTAAGCGACGGGGACCATAATTTCGTACATGACTTAGAAGGTCGAGCCTCAAACCGTTCAGGAACGTTATCACGTTCTTCGAGATTCGGACGGCTTAGACAGTAGATTCAACCATCCAGTCAATCCGCGACGCAATCCAGGTATTCCAGGAGTGAATTCGCAGATATGTGTTGGCAATAGATACCTTAATTCACCGTTTCAGTCTTAAAGCAGAGATTCAAACCGATCGGGAGTGTTAGCACCTTCTTCGAGAGTCGAACGGCTCAATCAATTGCTTCACCTACAGTTGTAATTTCGGGAGTCAGTCCTTTTGATCCGGGAGTAAATCCGCTGTACAGTATGACATTAGAAACCTTATTTCACGGTACAAATATTAAAATCATAAGTCATATCGTTGTAGAATTTTACAAACTTCTATAGAGCGTAACTTTCACAGGGGTCCGTACCTTCCGAGAATCTAACCCGCAATTTCGAGGGCATTACTTCGTATTCTGTGAAGGAAGTTAATGTACATTTTCGTGTCGGGGACCTTAATTTCATGTCTGAATGGGAAGACCGAGAGGCGAACCGTTCCATAACGTTACATCCTCCTTTTGGAATCGCACAACTGAGACAATAGCGTCACCTATCCTGTGATTCTAAGACTCACTCCATATATATCAGGAGTAAATCCGCTGTACACTGTTGGCAATGGACACCTCAATTCACGAATTGACGATTAAAGAAGAGCGTGAAACTGTTTCAGATCGATACCAGATGGCATAAAGTCATACTCCGTATTGCATACCTTATCATACTAGAGCATTAGCCGCAATATCGTGGGTATAACGTTGTGATAAGAGACACAAATTAGTATTCGTTTTTGGAACGAGCACGTTAATTTCATATATGAATTTCAAGAGCGAGTGCCAAACCGTAAGGGCCTAATACCACCTTATTCGAGTGTCTAACTGCTAAACCAATAGCTACACCTATCCTCTGATACCGAGGTTCAGACCAGATAGTCCGGGAGACAATCCACAGTGCAGTATTACCAATGTACTCGTTAATTGACGGTATGAATATGATTGTAATGTGTCAAAACGTTGTACAGCGTTACCTATTTGTATATTGTCAAACTGTTTACAGAAGGCCTTACATTCGGTGAATCTATCCCGCTGTACCGAGAGTGCAACTTTGTGTCTAGCGAAACAAATTAGTATACATTATATTGACGCCTACCAAAATTTCATGCATGAATTAGAAGATCGGCCGTCCAACCGCACGAGAACAATTTCACCTTCTGTAACAGACGAACGGCTAGGCGGATAGCTTCACCTATCCTGAGATATCGAGTGTTAACTAGGTATTCCGGGAGTAAATCCGCTGAAGCGTACTGGCAATTGACACTTTAATTCATGGTTCGAATATTAAAGTAGAGTGTCAATCCGTCGGCGAACATTACCAATTTTTATAAACTAATCCCATTTGCCTAATACTTTACCTTCCGAGAAGCTAACCCGCCGTATCGATAGCACAGTTTCGTGTTCAGGGGATCAAATTTGTAAGCATCTTAGTGACGGGGACCTCAATTTCATTATGAATAAGAAGATCCAGTGTCAAACCGTTCGAGAAAGTTAGCACCCTCGTTAAGCGTAGAACGGCTATGTCAATAGCCACACCTATCATGCAATTCCGGGAGTACAACCAGATGATCTGGGAATAAATCCTCTGTTCAGTATCGGCAATATACACCTTAATTCACAGTATGAATATAAATGTACAAAGCCAAACTTTTGTACAACCCTACTTATTGCTACAGAGTCAAGCATTTCAGAGACGGCCTTAACTTTGAAAAGCTAACCCGAATTACCTTGCGTATAACTTCGTGCTCAGAGAAACAAATTAGTTTACATCCTAGTGGTGCGCACCTCATCTTCATCTATGATTTAGAAGATCTATGGTTAAACCGTGCGAGAACGTTACAACACTCTTTGAGAGTTGAACGGATGTACCCATAACTCCACCTATCCTTGGATTCCGAGAGTCAAACCAGGTATATCAGGAATAAATCCGCTGTGCAGTACTGGCTGCGGACACCTTAGTTCACGGAATGAATATTAAGATTGAACGCCAAACCATTGCAGAACGTTACCTATTGGTATAGAGTCAAACTGTTTACCGAAGTATTTACCTTCGGTGAACATATCCCGCTGCATCGAGGGCACAGGTTCGTGTTTACAGAAAGAAACTAGTACTCACTTCAGTGACGGGCACATTAACTTCATGTATGAATTAGAAGATCGAGGGTCAAACACGCTCGAGAACGTTTCCACCTTCTGTGAGTGACGAACGGTTATGTCAATAGCTTCACCCATCCTGTTATTCGGAGAGGCAGAGCTTGTATTCCGGAAGTAAATCCGCTCAACAGTATGGACAATAGACTCATTAATTAACGGTTTGAATATTAAATCTGACAGTCAGGCCGTTGTGTATCATTACATACAGGCGTAGGATCAAATTCATTACAGAATGCTTTGCGCTAAGAAAAACTAACCCTCTACGTCGAGAGTGTAACACCGTGTTCCGAGCAACGAAGTGGTATACATTCAACTGGCGTGCACCTTAATTTAATGTTTGAATTAGAAGCTCGAGGTTCAAACGGTTGAATAACGATACCGCCGTCTGTGACACAGGAACGGATAAGTCTGTAGCTCCTCCCATCCAGTGATTCGGAGAGTCAATCCTGGTATTGGTGATGTAAATCCGCTGTATAGTATTGCCAATAGACACCTTAATTCACGGCTTGAATAGAAAAGTATAGCGTCAGAGCATTTTAGATCGTTGCCAATATTTATAAAGTCAAACTTTTTACCGTCGGCCTTACCTTCCGAAAGGCCCAAGCAACTGCATCGAGAGTCTAACTTCGTGCTCAGAGAAAGACATTGGTATACATGTTAGAGACGGTCATCCTAATTTCATGTATGAATTCCAAGACCGAGGGGAAAACGTTCGTGAACGTTACAACCTTCATTGGGAATGGAACGGAGTAGTCATTAGCTTCACGTATTCTGTGATTACGAGAGTCAAACAGTGTTTTCCCGAAGTAAATCCGCTGAAGTGTATTGGCAATACACCTTAATTCACGGTTTGATTGTTAACGTAAGGCGCCAAACCGTTGCAGAATGTTAACTATTCGTATCAAGTCATTCTTTTTACCGAAGACCTTACCCTCCATGAACCTGACGCGCTGTATCGAGAGTATAAGTTCGTGATCAGAGAAATAAAAAATTAGTATACATATTAGTGGTGGACACCTAATCCTCATGAAAGAGATAGAAGGTCTAGCGTCAATCCGTTCGAGAAGTTTTCATCCTTCTTGGAAAGTCGGACATCTAAGTCAATACCTGCAGCTATCCTCTGATTACGAGAGGCAAATCAGATATTCCAGTAGTAAATGCGCTGCACAGTAATAGCAATAGACACGGCAATTCACTGTATGTATATTAAATTACAGAGTCAACCCTTGGCAGATCGTCACCTGTTGGTATAGAGTATCTAGTGTATAACTACATGTTCAGCGACACTAATTAGTATACACTTTAGTGACGGGCACCATAATTTCATGTGTGAAATGGATGGTCGAGAGTCAAACCGTTCGAGAACCTTATCTCCCACTTTGAGAGTTGCACATTTAAGCCAATAGCGACACATATCCTGTGCTTCCGAGGGTAAAACCAGGTAATCCGGGAGTATATGCCCTGTAGAGTATTGGCAATAAGCACCTTAATTCACGGTATCAATATGAAAATACAGAGCCAAACCATTGTAGAGCGATACCTATTGCTATAATGTCAAACTTTTTACAGAAGGCCCTTCCTTCCGAGACGATAACCCGCCGTATCGAGCATAGCGTCAAGCCTTTGTAGAACGCTACCTATTGGTAAAAAGTGTTTCTTTTTACCGAAGGTTTCATATTCCGAGAAGATATGCCGCAGTATCGAGAGTATAACTTCGTGTTCAGGGAATCTAGTTGGTATACATTTTAGTGTCGGGCACCGTAATTTCATGTATGATTCAGAACATCGGTGCTGAATTACTCTTGGAATACCTGGCTTGACACACGGAATCCCTGGACATGTGGAACTACTGACGTAACCGTTCATCTTTCGAAGAAGGCGGTAACGTTCTCGAACAGTTTGACTGTCGATCTCCTAATTCCAACATGAAATTAAGGTGCCCGTCACTAAAATGTAGCCTAACTTGCTTCTCTGAACACGAAGTAATACTATCGATACGGGGGGATATATTCACGGAAGGTACGGCCTCCGTTGAAATCTTACTCTCTATAGAAATTCCTATCGTTCCACAACGGATTGAGTCTGTATTCTAATACTTATATCGTGAAATAGGGTGTGTAATGCTATACTGTACAGCGTCCTTACCCCGGAATAGCTGGTTCCACACTCGGAAACACAGGCTATTTGTAGCTATTGACATAGCCGTTCGGCTCGAAAGATACGTGGTGATGTTCTCGAACAATTTGTCCTCCTATCATCTAATGCATAGATGAAGTTAAGGTGCCAGCCACTAAAATGTTTCCTAATTCGCGTCACTGAACAGGGACATGCAATCTTGATACAGCGGGTGATCTACTTATACTACTACTAATAGGGTGTATAATGCCAATACTGTACTGCGGATTTACACCCGGCATAAATGGTTTGACCTTCGGATTCGCAGGACAAGTGAAACTGTTGATTTAGATGTGGGACTCTCGAAGTAGACAGTAACCTTCAGGAACTACTTCACAAATGATATTATTATTCAAATATGAATATAATGTGTCCGTTTGCTAAAAAGTCTACTAATTTGATCACACGTAATCTAAGATTGACAATCGCTGCAACGGGTTGCGTTGTCGGAAGGTGAAGTATTGGTTAAGAAGAACGATTTTGTACCAATTGGTAATGTTCTCCGACGGTTTGACNGAAGCTGTTGACTTTGATGTTCGAATTTCAAAGAAGGTGGAAACGATCTCGAAAGGTATGACACTCGGTCTTCTAAGTCATAAATGAATTTAAGGACACGTCACCAAATTGTATACTAATGTGTTTCTATGAACACGCAGATATACTCTCCATTCGGCAGCTTCGTTTCTCGAACGGTAATGCCTTAGGTAAAACGATTGACTTTATACCAATTGCTACCTCTCTCAATCGGTTTGAGGCTCTGTTTTTATATTCACTAGGCGAATTAAGGTGTTTATTGCCCAGAATATTCAGCGTATCTACTCTCGGATTACATGCTTCGACTCTCGGAATCACAGGATAGGTGGAGCTACTGATTTATCAGTTCGAAACTCAAGGAGGGTGGTAACGATCTAGAACGGTTTTGCAATCGACCTTCTAATTCATACATGAAGTTAAGGTGCCCGTCTCTGAAATGTATACATATGTGTTTCTCTGAATAGGAAGTTAAACTCCCAATACAGAGGGTTAGGTTCTCCGAAGGTAAGGCTTTCTGTAAAAAGTTTGACCCTACACCTACAGGTAAAGTGCTACAACGGCTTGACTGCCCGCTTCAATATTCAATCAGTGAATTGAGGTACGCTTGGCCAATTCTGTGCAGCGGATTTACTCCCGGAATATCTGGTTTGACTTTCGAATCATAGGATATGTGACGCTATTGAGTCAGCCGTTCGACACTCAATGAAGGTGGTAGCGTTCCAGAACGGATAGAATGTAGATCTTTCTATTCGTACATGAATATAAGGCACCCGTCTTCTGACATGTATACTAACTTGTATCCGTCAGCACTCAGCAACGTACATGGTGCAGCGGGTTAGTTTCTGGAAAGGTAAGGCAATTGGTAAAAAGGCTGACATTATAAAAATTGGTAAAGTTCTCCAACGGATATAGCGAGATACGATGTCTATTGCCAATATTATTCATCGGATTGTCTCCTGGAACACCTGGTTTGACACTGGGAATCACGGGATAGTGGAAGCTATTGTCTTATCCGTTCGAATCACACAGAGGGTGGTAACACTCTCGAATTGCTCGACCCTCGATCTTCTATTTCACACATGAATTTATGGTACCGTCACTAAATTGTATAATAATTCGACCCACGAAAACGAAGTTATACTATAGAATCGGTAGGTTAGCTTCTCTGATGGTAAGGCTATCGGTAAAGTATTTGAGTCTATACCAATTGGTAATGTCCTACAACGGTTGACGCCTGCCTTAAAATTCAAAACGTGAATTACGGCGTCTACTGCCAAGACTGTTCAGCGGATTTACTTCCGGAATAATTGGTTTGACTCTCGGAATCTCAGGGTATGTGATGCTATTGGCTGAGCTGTGCGGCTCTCAAAGTCGGTGGTAACGTGCTCGATTAGTTTGGCCCTCGATTTTCTAGTTCATAGATGAAGATAAGGTGCTCGTCACTGAAATGTATAATAATTTGTGTCCCTGAACAAGAAATTATACTCTCGATGCTGCAGATTAGGTTCCAGGAGGGCAAGGTCTACGGTAAATCCTTTGACATTATACAAATAAGTAACGTTCTACAAGGGATAGACTCTGTACCTTAATATTGAAACCGTGAGATACGGTGTCCATTGCCAATAGTTTACAATTTATTGACTCTCGGGAAGCCTAGTTTGTCTTTCCGAATCACAGGACAGGTGAAACTACTTATTTATCCGATCGGCTCTCAATGAAGTTGGTAACGTTCTTGAGCTGCTTGACACTCGATCATCTTATTCTTAATGAAATTAAGGTCCCAGTCACTAAAATGTTTACTAATGTGTATCCCTAAACACGAAGCAATACTCTCGAAAAAAGCGAGTTATCTCGTCGGACTGTAAGGCATTCGAT
>NIJG01001673.1:0-14860 GCA_002201625.1 Euglossa dilemma
ATTTACACGCAGACTATCTCGTTTGACGTCCAGAATCATAGGATAGGTGAAGCTACGGACTTATCCGTTCGACCCTTAGGCAGGGTGGTTTCGATCAAGAACGGATAGGACATCGATTTTCTAATTCATACACGATATTAAGATGCCCGTCTCTGAAATTAATACTAATTTCATTATGTGAACCCCAAGTCATATTCTCGATGAAGTTGGTGAGGATTGCAGAAGGTAAGGTCCTACTGATTTACTCCTATAATACCAGATTTAAATACCGGAGTCACAAGAAATGGTGAAGATGTTGGCACAGCCGATCAAGTCTCAAAGAAGGTGGTAACGTTCCCAAAAGGTTTGACACTAGATTTTCTAATAGATACACGGAATTACGGTGCCGGCACTAAAATATGTACAGTATTACTTTTCTGAACACGAAGTTATTCTCTCGATACAGCGGGTTAGATTCTCGAAAGGAAAGGTATTCGGTAAAAGGAATGTGTTCGTTCCAAATGGTAGCGATCACATACGGTTTAACTCTCTACTTTAATATTCCATTCGTGATTTAATGTGTCTAGGGCCAAAACTGTTCCGCGGATTTGCACCCGGCATACCTGGATTGACATACGGAATCACAGGGTATGTGATGCTATTGATTCAGCAGTTCGACTCTCAAGGCTGGCAACGTTTGGGAACAGTTTGACCCTCGATCCAGTAAAGTCAAAAAAATTTATACTGATACGTCCCTCTCAACACAATGTCATGCTCTAGATCCAGCGAGTTAGTTTTCCAGAGGGTAAGGTCTTCGGTAAAACGATTGACTTTACAGCAATTGGTACCGTTCTTAATCGAATTGACGCTCTTCATAAACATGAGAACCGAGAATTAAGGTGTCTAATACCAATACTGTTCAGCGGATTTACTCCCGGAATAGCTGGTTTCATTCTTGTAATCGCAGGATAGGAGAAGTTATTGACTTAGCCATTCGGCTTTCACATAAGGTGGCAGGGTTCTCGAGCGGTTCGATCCACGATCTCTTAATTCGTACATGAAGTTAAGGCACTCGACACTAAAGTGTATACTACTTCGTACCTCTGGGCATGGTGTTATACTCCCGATGGAGCTGGTATGATTTTCGGAGGGTAATGCAATCTGTAAGAAGTTTAACCCTACACGAATAGGTCATGTTCTACAACGGCTTGACGGCCTGCTTTAATATTCAAGCAGTGAATTGAGGTGTCTGTTGCCAATAGTGTACAAGGAATTTACTCCCGGAACATCTGGTTTAACTTTCGGAATCGCAGGATACCTGAAACTGTTGACATACCGGATTCTCTCATAGAAGGTGGCAACGTTCTCGTACGGTTTCACCCTCGATTTTCTAATTCACATGAAGATATCGTGCCGTCACTGAAATGAATACTAATTTCTTTCTCTGAAGACGAAGTTATATGCTCGGTACAGCGGGTCAGATTTTTCGGAGGGAATGACATTCGGTAAATCGTTTGACTTTATAGCTATTGGTAACGAACTAAAACGGTATGACGCTCTACTCTAATTTTCAAACGGAGAAATAATGTCCCCGTTACCAATACTGATCTGCGGATATACTCTCGGAATACCTGGTTTGGCACCCGCAAGCACAAGATAGCTGAGGCTACTGACTTGCTGTTTCGTCTCTCACAGAAGGTGGTAATGTTTTGAAAAGGTTTGACCCTCGTTCTTCTAATTCATAGACGCAGATAAGGTGCCCATCACTGTAATGAATACTAATTTAATTTTCTGAACACGAATTTATACTTTCGACTCAGCGGGGACGATTCACCGCAGGTAAGGGTTTCGGTAAAAGGGTGACTCGACACTAATTGGTAACGATCGCAAATGGTCTGGCGATGTATTTTAATATACTAGCCGTGAAATAAGGTGACTATTGCCAATTCTGTTAATCGGATTTTCTTCCGGAATACCTTGCTTGTCTGTCGGTATCACAGAATAGGTGTAGCTATTGAATTAGCCATTCGATTCTCAGAGAATGTGTAAACGCTCTGGAACGGTTTGACTCACGATCTATGTAACTCAAACATGAAATTAAGTTGCCCGTGACTAAAATGCCTACTAATTCGCTTCTCAGAACACGAGGCTATACTCTATAAGCGGCGAGATCGCTTCTCCGAGCGTAAGGCCTGCGGTAGATTGTTTGACTTTATACCAATTTGTAGCGTTCTCAAACGGCTTGACGTTTTACGTTTTTATTCAAACCGTAAATGAAGGTGTCTATTGGCAATACTGTACAGCAGTTTTACTGCAGCGACACCTGGTTAGACACTCCGAATCGCTGGATAGGTGAAGCTATTGACTTAGTCGTTCGTCTCTCTCAGAATGTGGAAACGTTATCGAAAGGTTTGAACGTCCATCTTCTAATTCATGCTAGAATTTAAGGTGCCGTCACTAAATTGTGTAATAATGTGTTTCCCTAAACTCGAAACTGTACCTAGATACAGCGGGTTAGCTTCCCGGACGGAAATGCATTCGGTAAAACGTTTGATATTATACCAATTGGCAACCATCTAAACGAACTTAATGCTCTATATTAACATTCATCCCGTGAATTAAGGTATCTACTGCCAATACTGTTCAGCGGATTAACTCCCGGAATACCTGGTTCTACTCACGGAATCACAGGATTGGGGATGTTATCGAGTTAGCCGTTTCTCTATCACAGAAAGTGGTAACATTCTCGGTCTGTTTCACCCTTGATCTTCTTATTCATACATGATATTAAGGTCCCCGTCACTAAAAAATACATCCGTCATGACGCTCAATTTTAATATTCAAACTGTGATTTGAAATATTTGTTGCCAGCACTCCCCAGCGCATTTACTCCAGGAATACGTGGTTTGACTCTCGGAATCACAGGGTTGGTGGAGCTATCGACTAATCCGTTCGACACACAAACAAGTCGGTAACATTCTGGAATGCTTTGATACTAGATCTGCTAATTCATACATGAAATAATGGTGCCCGATACTAAACTGTGTTCTAATTTGTATCTCTGATCACGAATTTATACAGTCGATACAGCCGATTAGAGACACGGAGGGTAAGCTCTTTGGTAGAAAGTTTGACTTTATACCATCTGGTAGCGTTCTCAGACGGTTTCACGCCATACTTTATCATTCAAAACGCGAAGTAAAGTGTCCATTGCCAACAGTATACAGAGCAATTTACTCCTGGAGTACCTGACTTGACCCTCGGAATCACAGCATATGTGAAGTTATTGACCTAGAGTTTCGAAACTCATAGGGGGTGGTAACGTTCCCGTTTCGTTTGATTATCGAGACTCTGATTCATACATGAATTTATGGTGCAGTTACTAAAGTGTATACTAATGTATTTCTCTGAACACGAAGTTATACTCTTGATACGGCGGGACAGCTTCTCTGGCAGTATTGTTTTCGGTAAAAGTACTAATTTTATACGATACGGTTATGTTCTTGAACGGTTTGACTCACTACATTAATAATTATGTCGTGAATTATTGTGTCAATTGCCAGTACTCATCAGCGGATCTCCTCCCGGATTATTTGATTTGACTCTCAGTATCACACGATAGGTGGAGCTATTGACTTATCTGTTCGACTCTCGAAGGAGGTGGTAACTTTCTTGAACTGTTTTCACTTGTTCCTCTTATGCGAAATGAAATTAAAGTAACCGTCTCAAAAATGTTTACTAATTTGATACTCTGAACACAAAGTTATGCTGTACCTGAAGCGGGTGAGGTTCGCACAAGCTATGGCCATCAGCAAAACGTTTGACTTTATATAAATTGGTAACGTTTTCACACGGTGCGACACTATATTTTAAGAATCAATCCGCGAATTAAGGTATCTATTGCCAACACTGTTCAGCGGATTTAATCCCGGAATACCTGCGTTTAACTCACAGAATGGCAGGATAGGTGGAGCTACTGACTTAGTTGTGCGTCTCCCTCAGAAGGTGGTAAACTTCTCGAACGGTTGGACCCTCGATCTTCTGACCCATTCAAGACTTTAAGGTGCCCGTTACTAAAAGGAATACTAATTCCGTTCACCGAACCCGAACTTATACACTCGCTGAGGCCGGTGAGGATCGCGGAAGTTGACGCCTTCCGTAGAACGTTTGACCTTGCACCAATTGGTATCGCTCTCGTACGGATCTACTTTAACATTCAAACCGCGAATTATGGTGTCCATTGCCAATACTGTTCAGCCTATTTACTCCCTGAGTAATTGGTTTGGGTCTCGGAATCACAGGCTGAGGGAAGCTATTGAGTTAGCTCTGCAACTGGCAGAAAAGGTGGTAACATTCTCCAACGGTTTGACCCTCTATGTTATAATTCATAAGCGAAACTAAAGAGCCCGTCACTAAAATGTTTACAAGACTGACTCTATGAACATGATGTTATACCGAGGATACTGCGGGGTTATATTCTCGGAAGGTAAGGTATCCGTAAAAGAGTAATACGTTATTCCAGATGGTGGCATTCTTAAACGGCTTGACGCTCTACTTTAATATTCATACCGAGAATTAAGGTGTCAATGGCCAATACTGTTCAGCGAATTTATGCCTGGAATTCCAGGCTTGACTCTCGGAACCACAACTATAGTTGATGTTATTGACTCAGACGTTCGACTCTCAAAGACGGTGGTAATCATCTCGTACGGTTTGACACTCGATCTTCTAATTCATATATCAAAATAAGGAATGCCTCTGCTACAATGTCTTCCAATTTCGTTCCGTGAGCACGAAGCATGACACTTGCTAAGGCGTGTTATGTTGTAGGAACTAAAGGTGTCTGGTAAGGAATATGACATAATATTAATGGGTAACGTTCTCCAGCGGCTTGACGCCGTACATTAATATTCATATAGGTAGCTGAGGCGTTTACTGCTAATACTCATCGCGAGTTCCCTCGTGGAATACCTGATTTGCCTATCGGAACCACTGGATAGCTGCAGCTATTGACTTAGCTGTGCGAACCTCAAAGGTGGTGGTAACGTTCTGGAACAGTTTGCCCCTAGATCTACTAATTCATACATGAAATTATGGTGGCCGCTACGAAAATATATACTAATTTTTTCTCTGAACACGTAGTTAAACTCTCGATACAGCGGGTTGGGTTCTCGGAAGGAAAGTTATTGTGTAAAAAATATGACTTTATGCCATTTGGCAATGATGACCGTAGGACTGTTTATCAACCTCAATATTCATGCAGGGAATTACGGTGTCCACTACCAATTGTGTTCAGTGTATTTAATCTCGGAATAGCTGGGTTGACTCTCGCTATAACTAGATAGGTGAAGCTATTTACTTAGCCGTTCGATGGTAGCAGTGTTCGCGAGCGGTATGGCCCTCAATCCTATAATTCATGCATTAAATTATGGTGCGCGTCACTAAAATGTATACTAATTTGTTTCGCTGCACACATTGTTATACCCACGATACTGTGGCTTACGTCCTCGGAAGGTAATGTATCCGGTAAAGAGAATGACGTTTGGTACCGTTCACAAATGGTTTGACGCTCTACTTTAATATATGAACCGTAAATAAAAGTGTCTATTGCCATAACGGTTCAGGGCACTTGCTCCCGGAATGCCAAGTTTGACACTCCGAATCACTGGATAGGTGAAGTTATTCACTTAGCCGTTCGAATGACATAGAAGGATGTAACGGTCCCGAACGGTTTGACTCTCGATTTTCTAATTCATACATTAAATTAATGTGCTCGTCGCTGAAACGTATTCCAATTCATCCCACTGAACACGGTGTTATTTTCTCGATTCGGCAGATTAGATTCAACGCAGGTAACGCTTCCGGTATAATCTTGACTCGATTCAAGTTGGTATGGCTCTCAAATGGTTTGGTGCTCTGCTTTAGTATTCAAGCCGTCATATAACGTGTCTAATGCCAATACTTTACAGGGGATCAACTCCCGGAATATCTGGTTTGACTGTCGGAATCACAGGATAGGTGATGCTATTCACGTAGCAGTGAGACTCTCAAGCAATGTGGTACCGTTCTGGATCGGTCTGACTCTCGGTTCTGATATGTATATATGGAAATATGATGTGCGTCTGCTATGTGTCTACTAATTAGTTTCCGAATAAATTGAACAAGACACTCCGTACACCGTGCTAGGCTTCTCGGAAGGTAAGGCCGTCGTTAAAATGTTTGGCTCTACACGAATAACTAACGTTCTACAAGGTTTTGACGCTCTACTGCAATATTCAGTTCACGAACTAAGGTGTCTATTACCAAAACTCGTAAGCGGATTTTATCCTGGAATACCTAATTTGACTGTCCGAACCAATGGACAGATGATTCTTTTGACTTAGCCGCTCGTCTCCAGCAGAAAGTGGCAAAGTTCTCGAGCGGTTTGATACCCAATCTTCTAATTCGAACATGAAATTATGGTGCATGTCACTAAAATGTATAATAATATGCATCTCTAATAACGGCGTCATACTCTTCATTCTCGGGTGGTTAGGCCTTGGGTAAGAAGTTACACTCTATACCAATACGTAACGTTCGACAACCGTTTGCCTCTGCACATTAATATTTATACTATGAAATAGGGTATTTATTGCCAATAATGTAATGCAGACTGACTTCCGGAGTGCTAGGTTTGACGCTTGGAACCACAGGATAGGTGAACCTATTGACTTAACCGTTTGAATCTCAAGGAGGATGGTAACTTTCGCGAACAGTTTGGCACTCGATCTTATTCATACACGGAATTAAGGTGGCGGTCACTGTCGCCTAAGGCGATAAAACGATTGAATTTATACCAATTGGTATGGCTCTCGAACGGTTTGTCGCCCTGCTTTAATACACATGCCGTGAATTACAGTGTCCACTGCCAATGCAGTACAGCGGATTCAGACCGGGGATACCTGGCTTGTCTCACGGGATTGAGGAATAGGTGAAGCTGTTGACTAAACTATTCGAACGTCAAAGAAGATGGTAGCGATCTCGAACGGTTTGACACTCGACCTTCTACTTCATATATGAAATTATGGTGCCCGTCGTTCAAATATGTACTTATTTGTTCCTCTGAACACCATGATGTTATATTCTCGGTACACCGTGTTCAGGTTTCGCAGGGTATGCTGTTTAGTAAAACGTTCAGTTAAGGTTTATACAAATTGGTAGCGCTCGCAAACGGATTGACGCGCTACTTTAATATTTCCTCCGTAAATTAAGGTGTCTACAGCCAATACTGTACATCATATTCACTCCAGGAATACCTCGTTTGCCTCTCGGTATCACAGGATATGTGAAGCCGTTCTCTTCTCAAAGAAGGTCGTAACGTTCTTGAACGGTTTGACGTTCGATTCTGCTATTCATGCATGAAATTACGTTGCCCGTCTGCTAAAACATCCACTAATTTGTTTCCATCGACAACGAGTAAGATACTCACTACAGCGGGTTAATATTCTCGGCAGGTGAGGTATGCGATAAAAAGAATGACTTTATACGAATTGGCTATGACCTCCGACGGTTTGTCGCTCTACTATGACCTTCATGCCGTGCATAAAGGCGTCTATGGCCAATAGTGTTCAGCGGATTTACTCTCGGAATAATTGCTATGGCTGTCGGAATCATAGGGTAGGTGAAGCTGTTGACATACACGTTCGATTCGCAATGAAGGTGGTAACGTTCTCGAACGGTTCGACCCTCGATATTCTATTTCATATATGACATTAATATTCCCGGCACTAAAATGTGCACTTACTTGCGTATCTCAACACGAAGTATTCCACTCAATACAGCGGGACACGTTATAGGAGGGTAAGGACTTCGGTAAAAAGTTTGACTCTGTAGCAAAAGGTATCGATCTAGAACGGTTTGACTCTGTACTTTAAAATTTTACTGTGAAATTGAATGTATAGGGCCAAAATTCTTCAGCGTGCTTACTCCCGGAGTCAATCGATTGACTCTCGGGGTCACAGGATAGGCGAAGCTGTTGATCTAGCCGTTCGAGTCCTATAGAAGCTGGTATCGTTTTGTAATGGTTTGACAATCGATATTGTAATTCATACATGGAATTATGGTGCCGGTCCCTAAAATATTTACTAATATGTCGCTCTGCATACCATGTTTTACTCGCGATACAGGGGGACAGATTATAGGAATGTAGGGCATTCGGTGAAAAGTGTTACTCTATACCAATAGGTAAGGTTGTGCAATGCTTTGATGTTCTACTTTAATATTCATACCGTGAACTATAGGGTCCATTGGTAATAGTGCGCAGTGGATTGACTCCCGGGATACCGGGCTTGACTGTAGGAATGACACGATGGGTAAAGCTACTGACCTAGCCGTGCAACTCTCAAAGAAGGTGGGATCGTTCTCGATTTGTTTGACTCTAATCATCTTTGTTGATACATGAAATTAAGGAGCCCCTCACTAAAATGAATACTAATTTGTTTCTCTGAACACGAAGCAAGACACTCCCTGCAACCGGATAAGTTCTCGGAAGGTAAGGTTATCTGTGAAAAGAATGGCTACATATAAATTGGTAACGTTCAAAGACGATTTGAATCTCTACCTTAATATTCATACTGTGAATTGGGGTGTCTATTGCCAATACGGATCAGCAGATTTATTTCTGGAATACATGGTTTGACTCTCGGAATCGTAAGATAGGTGAAGCATATGACTGAGATGTTCGACTCTCTCAGAAGGTGACAACGTTCACGAGCGGTTTGGCACACAATCTTCTAATTCAAACATGAATCTGAGGTGCCCATCATTAAAATTTCTACTAATTCAATCCTCTGAACACGAAGTTATACTCCCGATACAGTGTGTTCGTTTTTCGGAGGGTAAGGTCTTCGGTAAAACGATACACTTCATAGCAATTAGGAACGTTCTCAAACGATTTGACGCTCTATTTTAATATACAAACCGTGAATTGAGGTGTCCATTACCAATACTGTTCAACGGATTAACTCCAGAAATACCTGGTATGACCCTCGGAAACACAGGATATCTTGTGCTATTGACTAAGCAGTTCGAATCTTATAGGTGGTAGTAACGGTACCGATTGGTTTGACCCACGGTTTTCTGATTCATACATGAAATGGATGTTCTCGGTCCTAAAACATATGCTAATTCGTCCTACTTACACAATGTTATTCTCTCGATATAGCAGGATAGTTTTTCGGCGAATTGTCACCTTCTTCAGGTACCGAACGCATCAGTCAATAGCTACACCTTATCTGTGATTCCGGAAGCCAAACAAGGTATAAGACGCCTTATTTCACGCCTTGAATTTTAATGTCGGGCGACAAACCATTGGAAAACGTAACAAATTTGTATCGAGTCAAACCTTTTACTGTAAGCCTTACCTGCGGTGAATCAAACTCGCTGTGTCGAGAGTATAACATCGTGTTCACTGGAAAATATTAATATAAATTTTACTGACAGGTACCTATATTATATGTATCAATAAAAAAGATTGAGCGTCAAAACGTTGCAGAACGTTACAACTTTTCTTGAGAGTCGCACAAGTAACTCAATAGCTTCACCTATGGTGTGATGGCGAGAGTCAATCCCGGTATTCCGTGATTAAATACACTGAACAGATTTGGCAATAGACACATTAATTCACTGCATCAGTATTCAGGTTGTCAGACAAACCGTCGGACAACATTGCCAAATGGTATAAAGTCATTCTCCTTACACAATACATTACCTTCCGTGAACACAACCCGCTGTATCTAGAGTATAACTTCGAGGTCAGAGAAAAAATGAGTATCAATTTCAGTGACGGTCTTCTTAATTTCATGTATGGATTAGTAGCTCGAGAGCCAACCCTATCGAGATCGATACCACCTTCTTTGAGAGTCAAACAGCTATGTCAGTAGCTTAATTTATCCTATAAGTTCCAGAACCAAACCGGGTATTCCGGGATAAAATGCACTGCTCAGTACTGGCAATAGATACCTGAATTCATAGTTTGGATTTTAAGTAGAGCGTCAATCTGTTTGAGAACGTTACTAATTGACATGAAGTCGATCATTTTACTGATGACCTTACCCTCCGTAAGCCTAACGCGCTGTATCGATAGTATAACACCGCGTTCCGACGAACAAGCTACTGTACATTTTAATCATGGGCACAATAAATTGATGTTTACATTAGATGACCGTGGGCGAACCGTTCGAGAACGTTATCACTTGTAATCGAGTCGAACCTATCAAGCAAGACCATCCCATACGAAAACCAGAACCGCTGTAGCAAGTGTCTTGCTTAGTATTCACAGAATCAAATTAGTAGACATTTCATCCGGCGGTCACCTCAATTTCACGTATGGATAGGAAGATCGAGAGCCGAACCGTTAGCGAAAGTCAACGACTTTTCTGACAGTCGAGCATCTAAATCAACATAAAACATCCTGTGATTCCTATAGTCAAACCAGGTATTTCGGGAGTAAATCCGCCTTACTGTATTGGCAATAGACGCCATAATTCGTGGTACGAATATTGATGTCTATAGTCAAATTCTTCATGATGTTTACCACTTGCTATGGTGTCCATCGAATGGAGTACTTATCCAATAAATCATGTGAGATTATAACAAGTTTATCAAAATGTTCTTAAAAACGTAAACTCAACTAATTCTAAAGTCATTTCTTCTACGAAGTATACTTTTTGATATTAAAAACTGGAAATTTTGAGAAATATGGAAAATATCTCAACACTGAAGTACAGTATGTATAAATAAATGGGAGACTGGGGTAATATGCATGGCCTGCAAAACCATGGTTAAAGAAATTATCGAAGAACATCCAGTAGTGCCACGCCGCCCTGCGGTACGCAAATACAGGACATCGCCAGTCGTTTCACATAGGCGGCGCAGGTACGTATACAGACAATCATTTAAAATAACAATATTTTTAACATAAAATAGCCATGAACGTACGCTCAGCTAAATCCAAAGACACTTTTGCTGCGGAATACAGATTCTTATACTATTGATTGAAAATTTTGAAGAAATTGGAAAATATCATAACAGTAAATTATACAAAGTATAAATAAACGGAAAACTGAGAAAATGGATATTGTACAAAATCATGGTTAAAGCAGAAATGAACGCAGACCATCAAGTAATACCACTACGGCCTGCCCTATGCAAATGCAAGACCTCGCCAGTCGTGTCGCTCCGGCAACCTGAACACCTATACAGACAACCATACAAAATAACAACATTTTTATCCAGATATTGGCATTAAGGTACACTCCACTCATTTCAATGGCCCTTTAGCTAGGAAGTACAGCTTTCTAAACTATAGATTGCAAATTTTGAAAAAATCGAAATTATCATAACAGAAAATTACAGTATGTATAAATAAATGGCACACTGGTAAAGAATGCATACCGTAAAAAATCATGGATAAGGAAATTAACGAAGACCATCCAGTAGAGTGACTCCGCCCTGCTGTTCGCAATTGCAACACCTCGCCAGTCGTGTCGTTCCGTCAGCATGTGTACGCATACCGACAATCATACGGATTAACAGAGTATTTAACACGTTAAGCGCCACACCGGTCCCTAGGTACCGTCGCTCGACTTCTCGTTCAGGCCGTGTCGGTCCCTACAGACCGGCGACAGATTTTTCATTCTTGTGTCGTTACGCGTGTGTCGGTCCATTATTATCAATGCTTCAAGGATAATAATAATAATAAATTAATATATAAAATAAAATAATAAACAATACTTAGAAACATTAATGTAATTTATTAAGGCAAGATAAGCAGAGGTGAGATGTCTATGTACATTGGTTACAAAAGGTTGTTACTTTTGGCGTTACATTAATAGCTGTCTCTCGTCCCAGTATTCGTGTATTCTGTTTAAAGCATTCGATGCAATATCTTCTAATATTGTGCGCACTGTCCTTCTTTTTATTCAAGTGATCCCGAGGATTTATACGGGTGTCCAATTGTTCCTTTTTCTCCTGGATAAGTGCGTCAATCAATTTCTTTCGATATATTGTGATAGACATCTTCTGGCCTGTTGTTTCTTGCCATATGAAAAAGGAATTTACATCAGTGGTGTTCAATAATAATTCAAAACCCACTTTCCGATACCATTTCCTTGATTTTCGTAATGGATTACTGTATGCAGCAACATGGTCTGTCAGGTCAATTTATTTTTTCCCCGCATTATAATCTATGACAACTGTTGGTTTGAATGGTCTCCATTTCTATTGTATGTTTAGTTGAAGGTAAGAGAACGTCACCCTTCTCTCTCCACTTCAAAACTGCGTTCCCTTCTTTATTTTCCTGAGCGATACATTCCCCCTGTTTTAGTTTCTTGAGCACCACTTCTTTTGGGTTATCTTTGCGGTTATTCTTTAGTGTACCAATCAAGTGAGTATCTTTCTTTATCAGTTTGCTGGCCAAATTTACACTCGTGTAACAATTATCAGTGAAGAGTGTATGGCCTTTATAAAATATATCTTCACACAAATTCATGACTATATTTGTTGCCGTAGTGTTCACTTTGTCGAAAATTTTCGCCTCTGGAAACAATGAAATTATACGTATAGCCGAGGCCACAGCAGAGTTTGAAAATTTTTATTCCTGACTTGTGTTTCTTGTGCTTCATGTCCACGTCCACGAAATGGAATCATCGATTCGTCAATAGAAATTACTTCCACCGGATAGTAATATTTTTTTTTAATTTTCATACAATTTGTCGATAATCGGCTGGATTATGTATAAGCGGTTGGTGATATCTGATGTTTCATTATTGCAAAAGCGAGGCATACTCCATAGAATCTCAAATCGGTTCCTGCTCATTACCTTGTGTGTGAATGGATGATAATACTGCGGATCTCTGGACCAGTATAAATACATCTCTGGATATTTTACCAATCCCAACCATATAATGAGTCCAAATAAGCGCTTGATTTCATCTTTGTTTGTAGGCTCCCACTTATTTATACGTCTGGAACTACATATGGACTGCTTTTGCACTGCGTATATATTTGTTTCACCGCCCATTTCGTGAAGTATTTCTTGCGCGACCATTAGGGCTTTAATGTCTCCCACATTGTGACAATTTTGTATTGCGATATTACATATGTCAACCCCACATTTGCTCGAAATGGCTCTTATATTACGTTGATTTCCTCGTGAATCGAACCATTCTTGGTTACTGGTTATATTAGTATCCGCACGCGAATTCTCTAATAATCATTCATCGCTGGACGAGTGCAATAGACGGCGATGACGGAGTTTAGGCACTAAAATTTGTTCACTCGACGTATCACTTGATGACATCCCGATTTTTAGGCCAACAATGTTTAGTATTTCTGATCAAGAAGAAGTATGACAAAACTTGGTGGCTGTTCGAAACTGGGCTACGATATGTATGCAACTAAGGATTTGTTACGCGTTTGGGCGTCATTAGATCTCGCATTTTGGTTCGTTATCTTCAACTACAGAGAAAGGACTATGAGGATGTAAACAAAGTATATACACAGTACATACTGCGATTGGAAACTGTGAGATTCGCGAATGCAACTTACTTGGAAGTGGAGTGGTAAATATAAGAAGACAATCCCCGGTCCTCAACACGGGTTAAGTTACCCGACATTTGTTTATACTCTGGCTCGCCTATCGGCGGTCGGCACAGCAGGGCCCGGCGCGTCTGGCGGCTAAGTGTGGCCTGGATGAAAAGTCGAGCGCCGGTCCCGAGGGACCGGCGTGGCGCTTAACGTGTTAACAAAATATTGCCATAAGCGTACACTCAACTAACTCCAGTGACACTTTTCCTAAGAAATACAGCTTTCTAAACCAAGGATTGAAAATTTTGAAACAAATCGATAATATTACGACAGAAAATTAAGGTATGTATAAATAAATGTGAGACTGAGAGAAGTGCGTACGGTACAAAATAATAGTTACAGAAATTATCGAACTCAATCTGGTGGTACCACTAAGTCCTGCCACTCGCAAGTACAAGACCTCGCCAGTCGTGACGATCTGTCAGCGTGGGTACGGATACCGACTATCATATTTAACAACAATATCTTTAACAAGGTATTGCCATAAAAGTACACGCAACTAATTCTAAAAATACATTTGCTAAGACATAAAACCTTCTAATCTCAAGTCTGACAATTTTGGAAAAAAATCGAATATATCATAATAGTCAACTATATATAAGTAATTGGGACACATTGAAGGAATGCATACCGTACAAAATCATGGTTAAGCAAATTAACGCAGACCATCCAGTTGTGTGAATCCGCCCGGCTTAACGCAATCTTCACGACCTTGCCCGTCGTGTCGACCCGGCAACGTGGGTACGTATACAGACAATGATATCAAATAACGACATGTTTAACAAAATATTGTCTTAAACGCACACTCATCTATTTACAAAGACACTTTTGATGATAATTAGAGTTTTCAAAGTAAACATTGAAGACTTAGAAAAGAACAAAGAATGTCATAACAGTAAATCACAGTATGTATAATGAAACGGGAGTCTGCGAAAGAATGTATACCGTACAAGATCATGGTTAAGGAAATTAACAAAGACCATCGATTAATGCCACTGCATCCTGCGGTACGAAATTCAGAGGCCTCGCCAGTCGCGTCGCTCCGGCAGCGTAGGTAGGTATACAGATAATGATATCAAATGACACTATGTTAACAAAACATTGCCAGATACGTACATTAAGCTAATTACAATGGCACTTTTGCCAAGAAATACAGTTTTCTAAATTCAAGATTTTATATTTTGAAAAAAGTCGATATTATTATATCAGTATATTACAGTATGTATAAATGAATGGGAGACTGCGAAAGAATGCA
>NIJG01001681.1:0-35534 GCA_002201625.1 Euglossa dilemma
TTAGTGCAACCGACTGTAATTTACTGGTATGTTATTTTCTTCCTTCCATTTTCAAAATTTGTAATTTGTAAAATCAGAAACTGTTATCTTTAGTAGTAATGTCTCTGGAGTTACATGAGTGTACGTTTATGACAATATTCTGTAAAACTTATTGTTATATTTTATTATCTGTTTCCGTTCCTACGTTTTCGTAGCGACACGACTGGAGTGGTCTTGTTGTTGCTTAGTATAGAATCAAACAATTTACAGATAACCCTGCCTTGGTAAAAGTACCCCGCTGTACCGAGAGTATATCTTCGTGTGCAGAGGATCGAAGGAGTTTAACATTTTAATGACGGGGACCTTAATATCATTATGAATAAGAATATCGAATGTCTCACCATTCGAGAACGCAACCAAATTCATCGAGAGTGGCACAGAAGAGCCAATATCTTCATCTATCCTGCGAATCTGAGAGACAAACTGGTATTCCTGGAGTAAATCCGCCGAGCAGTATTGGCAATTGACACCGTAATTCTCAATTTGAATATTAAAGTAGAGCGTCAAACCGTTTGAGAGCTTTACCTGTTGGTATAAAGTCATAAGTTTTTCCGATGGCCTTACGCTCCAAGAATATAGTCCAATGCATCGAGAGTATAATTTCGAGATCAGAGATTCAAATTAGTATATATTTCAGTGACGGTCACCTTAATTTCATGTATCAATGAGAAGATCTAGTGTCAAACCGTTCGAGAACGTTACCACCTTCCTTGATGATCGTTCGGCTATGTCTATAGCGACACATATCCTATGATTTCAAAAGTCAATCCCGGTATGCCGGGTGTAACTCCGCGGCACAGTTTTGGCCCCAAACACCTTAATTCACGAACTGAATATTAAAGTAGAGTGTCAAACCGTTTGGGAACGTTACAAATTGCTATAAAGTAAAACGATTTACCGAACATCTTACTTTCCGCATACCTCACACGCTTCATGGAGAGTATAACTACGTGTTCTGAGAAAGAAGTAAATATTCATTTCTGTGTAGGGCTCCTTCATTTCATGTATGAACATGAAGATCGATACTGAAACAGTTCAAGAATGTTACCACCTATATTCAGAGTCACACAGCTATGTCAATGGCATCATCTATCCTGTGATTGCGAGGGTCAGACCATGTCCTCCGGGAGTAAATCCGCATTTCAGTGTTAACAGTATACACGTTAGTTGATGGTATTAATATTAATGTAGAGCATCAAACCTGTCGAGAACGTAATCTATTGGTTTAGTGTCAAACTTTCTACGGTAGGCCTTACCTTCTGAGAACAAATCCCTCTGTATCGAGAGAAGAACTTCGTGTTCAGAGAAACACATTACCATATCATTTACCGATGGGCACCATAATTTCATGTAAGAATTAGAATATCGGGAGTCAAACCGTTCGTGAACGTTACCACCATTCGTGAGGGACGAACAGCTAAGTCAAGAGCTCCATGTATCCTGTGACTAGTGTACTCAAATGAGGTACTCCAGGAGGAAATCCACTGAAGAGTTCTGACAAGAGGCTCGTTAATTCACGGTGTAAATATTAAAGCAGCTAGTCGACGCGTTCTAGGACGCTACTCATTGGTATAGGTGCAAACCGATTCCCGGAAGCCTTACCTTCCAGGAAGCTAACCCGCTATATCGAGATTATAACGTCGTGTTCAGAGAAAGACATTAGTATACATTTTAGCGGTTGGCGTCATATTTTCGTATATCAAGTAGCAGACAGACGGTAAAATCTGGCCAGAACAATACCACCTACTATGGGAGACGAACAGCTATGTTATTGGCTCCACCTATCCTGTGATTCTGAGAGTCAAACGAGGTATTCCGGGTGCAAATCCGCAGAACGTTATTGGCATTATACAAATTAATTCACGATATGAATATTTATGTACAGTTTGAAAACGTTGTAGAACGTTAACAATTTGCATATAGTCATCCCTCTTAGCGAAGGACTTACCTTCCGAAAACCTAATTCGCCGTATCGGAAGTATAACATTGAGTTCAGAGAAACAAATTAGTACACATTTTAGTGACGGTCACCTTAATTTCCTTATGAATAAGAAGATCGAAAGTCAATGCGTTCGAGCACGATACCACCTTCAGTGAAAGACGAACGACTAAGTCAATAGCTTCGCCTACCCTATGATTCGGAGAATCAATCCAGGTATTCTGGGAGTAAGTCCGCTTAAAAGTTTTGGAAACGGATATCTTAACCGCGGTTGGAATATTACAGTAGAGCCTCAAACCGGTATGAGAGCGTCACCAACTGTCATAAAGTCAATCGTTTTACCAATTGCATTACCATTCGCGATCCTCACCGGCTTCATCGAGGGCATCACTTCGTGTTCAGCGAAAGAAATTACTATTCATTTCAGTGTACAGGATCCTTCGCTTCATGTATGAATTAGAAGATCGAGTCTCAATCCGATCGAGAGCGTTGCCACCTTCTGCGAGAGACGATCGGCTACGTCGATAGCTTCACTTATCCTGTGATTCCGAGACATAAACCAGGTATTCTGAGAGTAAATCGGCTGTACAATATTGGCATTATACACCCTATTTCACGGTACAAATATTTAAATCCGGAGTCAAACTGTTGTAGAACGGTTCGAATTGGCATAGAGTAAAACTTTTTACCGAAGTCCTTACCTTCCGAGTACCCATCCAGCTGTAGCGATTGGCTTGCTTAGTGTTCACCGGAACAAATTTGTAGACATATAGGCAGACGGACACCTTCTCGTGTATGTATAGGACGATCGAGGGTCAAACCATGCGAGAATGTTACCACCTCCGTCGAGAGTCCAACTGCTAAAACAATAGATACAGCTACCCTGTCATTCCGCATGTTAGACCACGTATTCCGGAGTGAATGCTGAGTGCAGTATAACAAATGGACACGTTAATTCACGGTGCGAATATTAATGTGGTGTTTCACATCTTTGTCGAACGTTACCTATTGGAATAACGTCAAGCTTTTTACACAAAACCTTAAACTTCGAAATCCTATCCTGCTGTATCGATGGCCTAAATTCGTTTTCAGGGAAACAACCTATTATTCCGTTGAGTGATGAGCACCTTCATCTCATGTATGCATAACAAGATCGATAGGCTTACAGTTCCAGAACGTTACCACCTTCTGTGAGATTCGCACAGCTACGTCAATAGCTTCACCTATCCTATGATTCCGAGATTCGAACCAGGTATTCCCGGATTGAATCCAATGAACAGTATTGGCAAAATACACATTAATTTGCTGCATGAATATTAAAGTAGTACTAAAACCGTCGGCGAACATTACCCATTCGTATTAAGTCATTCTTTTTATCGAATACCCTTCCACTCGAGAACCTAATACGCTGTAGCGTGTGTATCGCTTATTGTTCACGGAAACAAATTAGTAGACATTTTAGCGGACTGACACCACACTTCTGTGTATAAATACTAACATCGAGAGCAAAAGCGATCGAGACCATTACCACCTTGCTCGAGTGTCGTACTCTGAAGTCAATCGCTTCACATGTCTTATGATACCGAAAGTAAACCAGATATTCCGGGAGTAAATGCGCTGTACAGAATTGGCAATAGACCCCTCAATTCACGGTTGGAATGCTAAAGCAGGCCGGCAATCAGTTGTATAATAATACCTATAGTTGCATGGTCAAACTTCTTACAGAATGCCTTACCGTCCGAGGAACAAACCCGCTGTATCGAGAGTATAACATCGTGCTCAGGGGAACATATTACTATACATTATAGAGTCGGGCACCTTAAATTAATGTATCAATTAGAATATGGAGTGTCAAGCCGTTCGAGATCGATACCACTTTCCTTGAGAGTTGCACATCTACGTCTGCAGCGTCACCTATCCAGTGATTCCGAAATTCAAACCAGGCAATCCGGGAGTAAATGCGCTGAACAGAATTTGCAAAAGTCACCTTCATTCACTGCAACAATAATAAGGTGCATTGTCGAACCGACGTAGACCGTTATACATTAGTATGGAGACATCCTTTTTAACGTAGGCCTTACCTTCCGAGAAGCTAACCCTCGCTATCTAGAGAATAGCTTCGTATTTAAAGAAACGCATTGAAATACTACGTACGTACTTATTGACGGGCACCTCAATTTCTGGTGCGAATTACAAAATCGAGGTTCTAACGGTCCGAGAACGTTACCACCTTCTTCGAGCGACGAACGCCAAAGTGAACAGCCTTGCCTATCATGCGATTCCGGGAGTACAATCAGGTATTCCGGGAGTAAGTCCGTTGGACAGTATTGGCAAATGGCACCTCTATTCACGGTATCAATATGAATATGCAGAGTCAGGCCGATAGAGAACGTTACATACTCGCATAGTGTAAACCATTTACTGAAAACCTATCCTTCCGAGAACCAAACTCTCTGAATCGAGAGTATATCTTCGTGTACAGAAAACACATTAGTATACATATTAGTAACGGACACCCTAATTTCATGTTTCACATGGAATATCCAGCGTCAAACCGTTCGAGAACGTTAGCACCTTAGTTGAGATTCGAACGGCTTACTTAAAAGCTTAACCAACTCTATTATTCCAAGAGTCGAACCAGGTATATCAGGCGTAAATCCTTAGAACAGTATTGACAATAGATACCTTAATTTACGGTTTGAATATTAAGGTAGAGCATCAAACAGTTCTAGAACGTTACCTATTCGTATATGATCAAACTTTTTACCGAAGGCCTTATGAACCGAGACCTACCCCGCAGCATTTAGAGTGTAACTTCGCACTCGGAGAAGGATGATAGTATGCATTTTAGTGACGAGAACCGTAATTTCATGTACGAAATGGAATATCGGGGGTCATTCTGTTCCAGAACTTTACCACGTTCTTTGAGAGTCGCACTGCGAAGTCAATTGCATCACCAGTCCTGCTATTCCGAGAGTCGAACTATGTACTCCAGTTGTCAATTCGCAGAACGGTAATGGAAATAGACACCATTATTCTCGATATGAATATTAAGGTACAGAGTTATACTGTTGGTGAACATTGCAGGTTGGTATAAATTTATTCTTTATACGTAATACTTTACCTTCCGAAAAGGTATGACTACAAAAATGGAGAACCAACCCGTTCGACAGCGACGCAACCTTCATTGAGACCGTTTGAAACCGTTACCAGTTTGTATACAGTCAAACGTTTTACCGAAGACCTTAACCTACGAGAAGCTATCCCGCTGTATCGAGAGCATAACATCGTGATCAGAGATACTAATTAGTATACATTTTAGTGAAGGGCATCTTTATTTGGTGTATGAATTAGAGGTTCGGAAGTCAAACCGTTGGAGAACGTTACCACCTTTCTTGAGAGTCGCATAGCTAAGTCAATAGTTTCACCTACCCTGTGCTACCGTGAGTCGCACTAGGTATAGAAGGAGTATATCTACTGAAGAGTGTTGGGAATAGACACATTGACTAGCGTTATGAATATTAAAGTACAGAGTCCAATCCCTGTAGAACGATACCTACTGGTATAATGTCAAATGTCTTACCGAAGACCGTACCCTCCATGAACCTAGCCGGCTGTATCAAAGGTATAACTTCGTGATCAGAGATACAAATTAGTACACATTTTAGTGAGGAGCACCTTAATTTCATGCATGAATTAGAAAATCGAGGGTCGAACGAGTGAGTAACGAACGGATAGGTCAATGGCTTCACCAATCATGCGATACCGAGAGTCAAAAATGGTACGCCGGGAGTAAATCCGTTGATCAATATTGGCCATAGTCACCGTATTCAAGGTATGTATATTAACGCAGGGAGTCAATCCGTAGGAGAACATTACCCAACGGTACAATGTTAAACATTTTACCGAATATCTTACCTTCCGCGAACCTAACCCGCTGTAGTTAGTGTCTTTCTCTGTGTTTACAAAAACAAATTCATAGTCATTTCAGCTGTCAGATATTCTAATGTCGTGTATTAATAGGAAGATTGAGGATAAAACCGCCCGAGAATATTACCAACTCCTGCGAGAGCCGAACAGCTAAGTCACTACCATCAACTACCGCGTGATTCCGAGGGACAGGCCATGTATTCCGCGAGTAAATCCGCTGGAGGGTATTGGCAATTGACACCTTAATTCTCGGTATGAATATTATCCTGTAATTCCGAGAGACAAACCAGGTAATCCGAAAGTATATCTGCTGAACAGTTCAGGCACTGGACACCTTTATTTGCTGTTTGAATATTGAAGTGGAGAGTCAAGCCGTCGGAGAACATTACGAATTGGTATAAAGTCATTCTGCATACCAAATGCCTATAGTTCCGAGAAGCTCTCCTGCTGTATCGAGAGCATATCATAGTGTTCAGAGAATCAATTTAGTATGTATTTTAGTGACGGCAACATAGTTTCGTGTATGAATTAGGCGATCGGTGGTCAAATCTTTCGAGGACGTTACACCCTTCTTTGAGATCCGGACGGAAGAACAGGAGCTTCACGTATCCCGTCCTTCCGATAGTCACACCAGGAATACCTGGAATAAATCCGCTGAACGGAACTTGAAATAGTCACCTTTAATCTCGGTACGAATATTAAGGTGCAGAGTAAAACCGTCGGTGATCATTACAAGTGTGTATAATGTTATTCCTTATACGGAAAATCTTACCTTCCGAGAAATTGCCTGGCTGTAGCATGTGTCTTCGTTAGTCTTCATGGATACAAATTGGTTGATATTGCAGCGGACGGACACCATCATTTCATGTATCTTTTTGACGATCGAAGATCAAACCATTCGACAATGATATCATCTCCTTGGAGGGTCGAACGGCTAAGTCAATCGGTTCACATATACAGAGATTCCGAGAGTGAAACCATGTATTCCGAGACTAAATCTGCTATACAGTATTGGCATTCCGGAGTCTATTTCACAGTATAAATATTAAGGTATGGATTACAACCATTGTTGAACGTTACCCATTGTTATAGGGCCAAAATTTTTACCGAAGGCTATCCCTTCCGAGATCCTATCCCTCTGTTTCGAGAGTATATCTTCGTGTGTAGAGAAGCAAATTGGTAGACATTATAGTAATGGGCATCTTAACTTCATGTATGAATTAGATGATCGAAGGACATTCCGTTTGAGTACGCTACCACCCTCATTCAGTGTCGAACGTCTAACTGAATAGCTTCGCGAATCCTGTGATACCGAGAGACGAACCAGGTATTCCTGGAGTAAATCGGCTGAATGGTATTACCAATAGACCTTCCAATTCGCGGTATGAATATTTAAGTGGAGCGTCAAAATGTTTGGGAACGTGACAAACAGGTATAATGTCAGCCGTGTTACCAAAGACCTTGCCCACCTACAACCTAACCGCTGTATCGAGAGTATGACATCGTGTTCACAGGAACAAATTATTTTAGATTTTAGTGACAAGCACAGTAATTTCAAGTATAGATTAGGAGATCGAGTGTCCTACCGTTTGAGATTCATAGGAACATTTTGACAGTTGCACTGCTAAGTCCCTAGCTTCTCCTACCCTCTGATTCCGTGTGTCAATCCAGGTACTCTGTCAAGAAGTTCGCTGGCAGGAATATGCAATAGACACCCTAACTCACGGACCGAATAATAACGTAGAGAGTCAAACCATTGTAGAACGTTACCAACTAGTATAGAGTCAAACCAGGTTTTCCGCGAGCAAATTTGCCGTACCGTATTGGGTATAAACACCCTAATTCACGGTATGAATAATATGGTACAGATTCAAACCATCGCAAATCGTTAGATATTGGTATGGAGTCGAACTATTTATCGAAGGCCTTACCTTCCGAGAATCCATCACGCTGCATCGAGAGTGTATCTTCGTGGTCAGACGAACAAACTGGTACACATATTAGTGAGAGGCTCCTAAATTTCACGTATGAATTGGAAGTTCGAGAGTCGTGAAGAACGTAGCGCCTTTCTAGAGAGTCGCCGTACAACGTAAATTGGTTTGCCTATATTGTGATACCGAGAATCAAACAAGGCATTCCAGGATTAAATCCGCAGAACAGTATTGGCAGGGGACACATTCAATCACGGCCGGAATATTATGGTTGGGGGTTAAACGATCGGCGAACATTACCAATTCCTCTTACGTCATACTTCTGACCGAATACCTTACCTTTCGAGAACCTAACCAGCTGCTGTACACAGTGCCTTGCTTATTGTTCACTGAAACAACTTAGCAGACATACTAGCAGACGGACACCCTATTTTCATGAATAAGCATGAAAATCGAGAGACAATGCGTTCCAGAACGTTACAAACATCTTTGAGAGTAGAACGGCTTAGTCAATAGCTTCACCAATTCTGTGATTCCGATAGTCAGGCCAGGTATACCTGGAGTAAATCCTCTGGTCGGTATTGGCAATAGACAGGTAAATTCACGGCACGAATATTAATGTAGTCAGTCATGCCGTCGAAGATCATTTATAATTGGTGTAAAGTCATTCACCATACCGAATACCGAACATTTCTGGACCATAACCTGCTGCAGCGAGAGCCTTGCTTAGTGTTCACGGAAACAAATTGGTAAACATATTAGCAGACGAACAACTTATTGTCATGCTTGAATATCATAGTCGAGTGTCAAACCGTTCGAGAACGTGACCACATTTTTTGAGATTTGCACAGCTAGGTCAGCAGCATTACATATCATGTGATTCCGAGTGCCATACCACGTATTACGAGAGTAAATCCGCTGAAGAGTATCGGTATTGAAGACCCTACTTGCTGCTTTTAATATTAAAGTACCGGTTCACATAGTTGTACAACGATACTTCTTGGTATAGTGTCTAATCTTTCACCGAAGGCCGGACCATCAGAGAAGCTAACCCGATGTATCGAGAGTATAACTTCGTGGTCAGCGAAGCAAAGGAGTATAAATATTATTGACAAGCAACTTAATTTTATCTGTGACTCAGAGGATCGTGGGTCAACCGTTCGAGAACATTAGCACCTTCTGTGAGAGACAAACGGCTAAGTCAATAGCTTCACCTATCCAGTCATTCCGAGAGTCATACCAGGTGTTCAGGGACTGCGCCGCAGAATATTAATGGCAGTAGGCAGCACATTTCACGGTATGAATACTAATGTAGCGAATAAGACCGTTTGAGGACATTACCAATTCGTATAAAGTCACTCCTCTTACCGAATACCTTACCCTCCGAGAACCTAACCCGCTGTAGCGAGTGTCCTGCTTAATGTTCACGGAAACAAACTAGTAGATATGTTGGCAGGCGGGCACCACTTTTTCATGTGTAAACTTCAAAATCCAGAAACAAACTGTTAGATATCGATACCATCTTCATTCGAGACGAACGACTGTCAATAGTATCTTTAGTCAATATTTTCCGCCGTCGGAAAATATAGAAATCGGAATCGCGCAGTTGGACAGGGTGCTGACGGCTCTGCGGTATACGCGGGTCATCGTTCGAGCGGACGTCAACGCGAAGTCGCCCCTGTGGTTCAGCAGGGTGCTCGAAGAGCGCGGCGAGCTCCTCGATGGCCTGATTGCCCAGCACGGCCTGATAGTGCTTAACCAGCCGTGCGATGTAATAACGTTCGAAACGACTCGTGGAAAGTTGAACATCGACGTGACGCTCGTATCACCGGAGGCACTACCGCTCGTTCACGAATGGAAAGTGCACGAGGATGGAACCTCCAGTGATCACAGAATAATGGAGACGCAACTTAACCTCAAGAAGAGGAAAACGCCGCCACCACCACTACCACCGCCCTACAACGAGAAGATTTACAAGTGGGAAAAGTTCCAGCAAGTCATAATTGACGACAAAAGGAGATTGGAAAACATTATGGTAAACGGTGAAGAAGAGGTGGAGGAAATGGCCGCAGAGCTGGAGCTGGTCCTTACCAAAGCCTGCGACGCGGCCATTCCGAAGAAGAAATGGCACGAGATGGCCGTTTGTCCATCCCGTGGTGGACCGAAGAACTCACACGGGCAAAAAGGGAAGCCTACATGGCGAGAAGAAAATGTCAGGGGACTAAGGACCCCGCATCGAGGGAAAGAGAGAAACAGCGGTATTGCGACCTGCGAAAGAAATACTCCAGAATGGTGACGAACGCGAAGATCAAGAACTGCCACCAGTTCGTCACCAAAGACGGAAACAGGGAGCCCTGGGGGATCGTCTACAAGACCGCCCGCGGGAAGCTGAAGCGAGAAGAGGCCACGTGCGCGATATACGCACGCCGCACGGAGAAACCTCGGACTGGAGATCCACTGCCGCGGCCCTGCTTACCGCACTAGTCCCTGACGACGACGCGAGAGCAGACACGCCCGAGCAGCTGGGGATCCGCGAGGAATCGAAGAAGCCCCCGGAGGCAGCGGATATCCCTCCATTCACGCAAGAAGAACTTAGCTGCGCAATCGCGCGACTAAGAATGGGAAAGTGCCCCGGTCCCGACCGAATCGAGGCCGAGGTAATCCAGCGAGCCTGGGGATGCCACAACAACGTGCTCCTCAGGGTCTTCTACACGTGTTTGGAGTGGGGAGTATTCCCGAAGAGGTGGAAAGTCGGCAACGTTGTCACCATCCCGAAAGGACCGGATCGAGATAGACGTAGGCCGAAGTCCTATAGGCCAATATGCTTGCTATCCATAATAGTTAAGCTATTGGAGCGACTGGTGGGGAAGAGTATGTCCCCACTCCTCGTTGACCACGACCTGTCCTCTGACCGGCAGTTCGGGTTTCGGCCCGGATGGTCGACAGAGGACACGATCGTCAAGTTCAGAAGATCGGTCGACGAGATGAACGAGTGGAAATACACACTTGCGATTGCACTCGAAATCTCGGGTGCCTTCGACAACGTGTGGTGGCCCTGCGTGCTGCACGAACTGAAGAGGAGGAGCTGTGCGCGAAACTTTTATAAGCTAGTGCAGAAATACTTCACGGGCAGGATAGTGCAACTTTCGGGAAAGCACGGGACTGTAGAAAAGCCCGCGACGAAAGGCTGCCCACAAGGCTCGATATTCGGCCCCAGTTTCTGGAACCTAATGTTCAACGGCTTGCTGGTGCGGCTGGGGCCCGCAGACGAGAATTGCGAAGCAATCGCGTACGCGGATGATGTCATCATCATCGTCGGCGCTAACTCAAGGGAAGATTTGCGACTGCAGGGGCAGGCAGCGGTCACGGCGGTCTCGAAATGGTGCAGCCTCAAGAGGCTCACACTGTCGGTCGAGAAGACGGAGATGCTGCTGGTGAGAGGGAAGCTCGACGCCGAACGCCTACCAACAATACGCATCAACAGAAGGAGCACCAGGATGCGCCCATCGATTAAGTATCTGGGCGTCCATCTTGAACGAGGCCTGAGGATCGACAAGCACGTGCAGGAAACAGCGCACAAGTGCAGAATGGTGTTCAACCGTCTAGCGAAGGTGGCCAAAGCGAACTGGGGACTTGGACATGGAGCTCTCACTACATTGTACAAGGGGCTCTGTCTCCCGATAAGAACGTACGCTGCGGCAGGCTGGAGCGACCTCTTGAATAAGAAGACCAAGAAGATCCTCTCGAGACCGCAGATGATAGCTCTCCTTCAAATAACGAGGGGTTACCGGACGGTGTCCACAGAGGCACTGCAAGTGATCGCAGGCGAAATCACTATCGACCTGGTAGTGGAAATGCGTACCAATCTGTATCAAGCAAGAAGAGGAAGCGAGGACACAACCGGAGAAAAACGACGCCTACGGGAAGAAGCCATGACAACTTGGCAGGAGCGGTGGCGATACTCCGATAAGGGGCGAACCACATACAAGATTTTCGACAACGTCGGCAACAGAAAGAAGAGCTACGGTATCCACCTTGACCACCACGTCACGCTGTTCCTGAGCGGTCACGGGGACTTCAACAGTAAGTTGAAGCACTCCGGCCGCAGCGACACTGAGCTGTGCGAGTGCGGCGAGGAGGAGACGGCGAGGCATGTAATAGAAGAATGCTCCATGTATCATCGCGTGCGCCGAGCGCTCAAGGAATGCCTCGACGGCCACCGATTCAGATGGCCGGTAGAGCCGAATATTCTGGTATCGAGGACCGTGTTCCCTCACTTTCGCAGGTTCGCCCACGACGTTCTCCTGATAAAGGAGCAGATATGTCGGGAAGAGGAACATCAACGAATATCAAGAACACCACGCGGTGGTGATGGAAGAAGAGGAGGGGGTGGCGAAAAAGGCAACGAGGAAGAAGGGCATAGAAGAGGACCAAGAAGTGGTTCCCGAATAGCAGGATCCACAGGACTAGGAAGAAACCACTGCTAAAGGAGGAAGCAGCACAACACGGACGTGTACCAGAAGCAGAAGGACGGAACGACCCACAGGACCACGCAGGACGATACCCAAGCACAAAGGAGGTAAGTGATCTGCGACCGTTAACGCAGGCGGTAATTGTAATCAGATACCGTGACGGTGCAGGGTTGTTGGCCGCTGCCAGCCTGCCGGGACCGAGCAAAAAAGCTGGCAGATCCGCCTCCACGTGGCCCCGCTGGTAGCGAGGCCTGACACCCTGATGCTAGGCACCCTGGTGACTCGGCCAAGTGAGCTGTCTCCCGGAAGGGTAGGTCCAACTTGTCCAATGATTCCCTACGGGGAGGGCAGGGTTTTTCCAAGCCTCGTGTCCAACACCTACACATGGGTTCCCGGGCAGTGGAGGAAGTAGAAAGTAGGCCTAACACCTTTCGCGAAGCCGGTGTCGAGCTTAATCTCGGGGTACGGCGCGGTCGCAGCGAGGCGAGCCCCTTTCGTCGCGTACAATACTTGTCAATAGTATCCCCAATCCTGCGATTCCGAGCGTCAAACCAGGTATGCCGGGTGGAAATGCGCTGTACAGTATTGGGAATAGACAGCTTCATTCACGATATGCAAATTAACGTCGGGAGACAATCCGTCGGAGAACATTACTATTTGTTACAAAGTCTAATGTTTTATCAATTATCATACCTACCGGGAACATAACCCGCTGTCTCGACAGTATAAATTTGTGAGCAGGAATATAAACTAGTGTACATTTTAGTGACATGCACCTTGATTTCATGTATTAATGTGAAGATCGCCGGGCAAACCGTTGCAGAACGTTACCAACATCTTTGGGAATCGCTCACTTATGAAAATAGCTTCATCTATACTGCGATTCCGAGAGTCAAAGCAGGAATTCCGGGAGTAAATCCGCTGTACAGTGTTGACATTAGACACCCTATTTCACGGAATAAATATTAAAGTCTACGGTCACGTAGTTGTGCAACGTACTGGGAGAGAGTCAACCTTTATACCAGGGGCCTTACTTTCCGCGATCCTCAACCGCTGTATCGAGAGTATAACTACGTGTTCAGAGGATGGAACTAGTATACATCCTAGTGTCGCGCACCTTAATTTCATGCATGATGTAGAAGATCGGGGATCAAACCGTTGGCGTACGTTACCACCTTCGATGAGAGTCCAACGGCTAAACCAATAGCTTCACTTATCCTGTAAATCTGATAGTCTAGCCAGGTATACCGGGAGTATATCCGCTGAGTAGGAGTGGAAATAGACACCTTAATTCACGGCTTGTATGTTAAAGTAGAGCGTCAAAACGTTTGAGAACGTCACCAATTGGTATAAGCTCATTTATTCTACCGAGTGCCGTACCCTCCGGGAACCAAACCGCTGCGGGGAGTACCTTGCTTGCTGATGACGAGTACAAATTAGTGGTCATTTTAGCAGACGGTCACCTTATTTTCATGCATGAACAGCAAAATCAAGAATCAAAGCGATCGAGAACGTTACAGCCGTTTTTTAGAGTCGCACATCTAAGTCAATAGCTTAACCCATCTTGCGATTCCGATAGTCAATCGAGGTATTCCGGGATTAAATCCGCTGAACAGCAATGGCTATGGACACATTAAATCACGGTGTGAATATTAAGGTTGTGAGTCGTAACGTCGAAAACAATACAAATTGGTATGAAGTCATTCCTTTTATTCAATACCTTACCTTCCGTGTAATCAACCTGCATTTGATATTGCCTTGCTCAGTTTTCACGTGATTAAACTAGTATACATTTTAGTGACGGGCATCATAATTTCACGTATGAATTAGATGACCGAGGGTCAACCGTTCGAGAATTTTACTACACCCTATGAGAGTCAAACGGCTCGGTCAATGACATCATATACTCTGTGATATCGAGAGTAAAACCAGGCATTCTGGATGTGAATCCTGCGAACAGTATTGGCAAAGGCACCATAATTCACCGTATGTATACTAAATTACAGCGTCAAACCGCTGTAGAACGTTACATATTGATATAAAGACAAACTATTTACCGAAGCCCTTACCCTCGGTGAACCTCTCACGCTATATCGAGAGTATAACTTCGTGGCCAGAGAAAGATGTGAACATACATATTAATGACCTCCACCATAATTTCAGGTATGAATTCGATGATTGAGTGATAAGCCGTTCTAAATCGATACATCCTTCTTTGAGATTCGTACGTGTAAGTCAATAGCGTCGCATATCCTTTGACTCCGAAAGCCAAACCAGATATTGCGGAAGAAAATCCGCTGAATAATAGAGACGATTGACACTATAATTCACGGTTTGAACATTCAAGTAGAAAGAGAAACTGTGGGAGATAATTTCCAATTTGTATAGGGTCACTCTTTTTACCAAAGGCCTTACCATCGGAGATCATAACCCGCTGTATTTAGAGTATAACATCGTGTTTAGAGAACCGCATTAGAATACATTTTAGTGACTGCAATATAAATTCATGTATAAATTAGAATTTCGATGGTCCAACCGTTGGAGATCGTAACCACCCTCCTTAAAGAGTCGAACGGCTTGGTCAACAGCTTCCCCTATCCTGTGATTCCGAGATTCACATGAGGTAATACGGGAATAAATCAGCTGAACATTATTTGCAATAGACACCATAATTCACGGATAGAATACTAAAATAGGGCGACGTACGGTTTGAGAACGCTACCAATTGCTTTAAAGTCAAACGCTTTACCGAAGATTTTGCACTCCGAAAAACTTACCTGCTGTAACAAGGGTATAACATGGTGATCAGTGGCACGAGATAGTACATTTTAGAAACGAGCACATTAACTTCATGTATGAATTAGAAAGTCGAGGGACAAACCTTTCATGAACGTTAGCACCTTCTTTGGGAGACGAATGTCTAAGTCAATAGCTTCAACTATTCCAAGGTTCCAAGAGTCACACCCTGTATTCCGGGAGCAAGTCCGCTGAAAAGTATTGGCAATAGACACCTTAATTCACGGTTTGTTTATTCACGTAAAGCGCCAAACCGTTGCTGAATGTTACCTATTCGTATGAAGTCATACTTTTTACCGAATACCTTACCGTCCGAGAACCTATCGCGCTGCAGCGAGTGTCGTAGTTACTATGAACGGAAATAAATTAGTAGGCATTTTAGAGGACGAACACCATATGTTTGTGCATAAGTATCAACATCGTGAGTCAAAGCGTTCGAGAACGGTACCACTTTCTGGGAGAGATGAACGGTTAAGTCAATAGCTTCACCTTTCCAGTGATTCGGATAGTCAAACCAGGTATTGCTGGATTAAATCCGCCGCAGAAACTGCCATTAGACACCATAATTCAGGGCTTGAATAGTAAAGAAGAGCGCCAGACCATGTGAAAGCATTGCCAATTGGTATAAAGTCAAACAATTTACCCATGGCCTTACCTTCGGAGAAGCTATCCCGCCCTACCGAGAGTATAACTTCGTGTTCACAGGAAGAAAGTGGTCTTCATTTGTGAGACGGGCATCTTAAATTCATGTATAGATTAGAAGATCGGAGGTGAAGCAGTTCGAGAACGTAACCACCCTCTTTGAGATTCGAACAGCTAAGTCAATAGCATCACCTATCCTGCGATTCCGAGGGTCAAACCAGGTGCATCGGGAGTTAGTCCGTCGTACAGTATTGACATCAGACATCCAATTTCAGCCTATAAATACAAACCATTGTAGAACCTAATGGATGGAGAGGCATCCTGTTCCAGAACGTTACCACCAACTTTGAGTGTCCCACTGCTTGGTCAATAGCATCACCTACCGTGTTGTTCCGACAGTCATGCCAGGCCTTGCGGGAGTAAATAGGCTGAACTGTAAAGGACATAGACACCTTAATTCACGGATTGATCATTACAGTAGGGACTTCAACCGTGTGTTATCATTACTCAGTTGTTATAAAGTCATTCTTTTTACGGAATACCTTACCTTCCGAAAACCTAACTTGCTGTAGGGAGTGTTCTGCTTCGTCTTCAGCGAAACAAATTAGTATTCATTTTATCATGTATCAATTTCATATATCACGAAGAAGATCAAGACTCACTGGTTCGCGAACGTTATCACCTATACTCAGATTCACACAGCTGAGTCAATGGCTTCACCTACCCTGTGATTGTGAGGGCCAGACCAGGTCTTCCGGGATTCCATCCACATGGCAGTATTAACAATATACACGTCATTTAGCAGTAATAATATTAAAGTATAGCGTCAAGCCTGTCGAGAACGTTACCTATTGGTATAGTGCTCGAAGTTCTACGAAAGGCCTTACATTCCGAGAAGCAAACCCGCTGCATCTAGAGTATTGCTTCGTGTCCAGAGAAACATATTAGTATACATTTTAGCGATGGTTGCCATAATTTCATGTACGGCTTAGAAGACCGAGCGTCCAACCGTTCTAGCACGTTGCCACGTTCTTTGAGAGTCGCACAGCTACGCTAATGGCTTCAGCAATCCTGTGACTCTAAGAGACAAACCTGGTACTCCGCGACTAAACCCGCAGTACTGTATTGGAATTGGACACGCTATTTCACGGTATAAATATCAAAGATCGGATTTATGCCATTGTAGAACGTTAAATATTGCTATACAGTGTAACTTTTTACCGAAGGGCATTCCTGCCGAGAAAATAACCTGCTGCATCGAAATTATGACTTCGTGTTCAGCGATAACAATTAGTATGCATTATAGCAACGGCTACCTTAATTTCATCTATGAATTAGAAGATCGGGCGTCAAACCGATCGAGAATGTTAGTGCCTTGTTTGGGAGTCGAACGGCTAAGTCAATAGCTTCACATATCCTGTCATTCGGAGTGACAAGCCAGGCATTCCAGGAGCGGATCCACTGACCACTAATGCAATAGATACCTTGATTCGTGGCATAAATGTAAAATGCAGCGTCACGCCGTGTGAGAACGTTTCCAATTGCTATAAAATCAAACGTGTATCAAAAAGCCTTATCGTGCGAGAAGCTAATCTCGTCGTATCGAGAGTATAACAACGTGCCAAGTGGAACAATTTAGTCCATATTTTAGTCTTGGGCACCTTAATTACATGAATGAAATTGAAGATCGAGAACCAAACCGAGCGAGACCGTTACTACCATCGCAGTGAATTGAACGGATGATTAAATAGCTTCTCCTATTCTGTGATTCCTAGAGCCATACGAGCTATTACTGCAGCAAATCCGCTGAACGGTATTGGCAATAGTCGTCATGATTCACGGCTTGAGTATTAAGGTAGGGCGTCAATTCGTCGGGGAAAATTATAAACTATTATGAAATCATTCTTTTTGCCGAATACATTACCTTGCGACAGTCTAATACGTGGTACGATGTGTATTGCCTGGTGTTTACGGAACCAAATTCGAAGACATTTTAGCAGATGGACACCTTATTGTCATGTATGAATAGCAAGATCGAGAGTCAAATCGTTCGAGTACGAACCCACCTTTGCTGAGAGTCGACCGGCTATGTCAATAGCATCGCCTATCCTGTGATTCCGAGAGTCAAGCCAGGTATTCCGGGAGTAAATCTGCTGTTCAGTATTGGCATTATACACCCTACTTCTCGTTATAAATATTAATGTCCAGAGTCAAACCGCTGTAGAACGTTACGAATTGCTATAGTGTCAACCTTCTTACCGAAGGCCTTGCCTTCCGAGGATGTAACCCGCTGTAGCGAGAGACCTACTTAATGTTTACCTAAACAAATAAGTGGGCATCGTAGCAGATAGGACAAATTAATTTTATGAATGAATAAGCAGATCATGCGTAACACCGTTCGAGAACGTTACCAACTTTCATGAAGACCGGACAGCTGAGTGAACAGCTCCACTCATCCTCTGATTCCTAGACTCAAACCAGGTATTCCGAGAGGAAATATGCTGATTGGTATTGGCAATGGACATATTGATACACGGTATGAATATTAAGGTACAGTGTCAAACCGTTTTAGAACATAAACAATTTGTATAGATGCAAACTTTTTCCCGACGGCCCTAACATCCGAGACGCCTCACTCATGGCCTCGAGATTAAAACAACATGTTTAGAGGAACCAAATAGTATACATTTTCGTGACGAGCACCTTAATTTCATGCATGCGTTAGAAGACCCAGTGCTAAACCCTTCGAGAACGTTACCACCTTCTGTCACGGACGAATGGCAAAGGCAATATCTTCACCAATCCTGCCATTCAGTGAGTCGAACCAGGTATTACGGGAGTAAGTCCGCTGAACAGTTTTGGCATCATACACCATTCAACACGGTATAAATATTAAAGTCCACAGCCAAACCGTTGCAGAACGTTACTTATTAGTATAGAGTCAAGGATTATAACGACGGTCATATCTTCCGAGAAGCTAACCCGCTGTATCGAGTGTATAACTTCGTGATCAGAGATACAAATTAGTATTCAATTTAATGACGTGCACCTTAATTTTGTGTATGAATTAGAAGATCTGGTGTCAAACCGTTCGGGAACGATACCAGATTCTTTGAGGGTCGAACGGCTGCGTCAATGGCTTCACCTATTCTGTGGTTCGGAGAGTCAAACCAGGTATTCCTGGAATAAATCTGCTGAACAGTATTGGCAATAGAATCCAGAATTCACGGTGTGAATATTCAAATAGAGCGTCGAAGCGTTTTAGAGCGCTGGCAATTGGTATAAAGTCAAACACTTTTCTGATGACCTTACCTACGGAGAAGCAAACCCGCGATTTCGAGAGTATTTCTGTGTTGTGCTCTGGGAAGCAAGTTCTTATACACATTAGTGACGGGCACCTGCGTTTCATGTACGATTTGGAAGATCGATGATCAGTCCCTTCGAGGACTATATCACCTTTTTTGAGAGTCGAACGCCTAACAAAATAGCTTCACCTATCTTGAGATTCGGAGAGTCAAACCAGGTATTCCGGGTGTAAGACCGCTGAAGAGTTTTGGCAATAGACACCATAATATACAGTTTGAATATTAAAGTAGGGCGTCAGAGCGTTTGTGAACTTTACCAATTTCTATGAAGTCAAATGTTTTACCGAAGTCCGTCACATCCGCGAATTTCACCCACTTCCTGGAGAGTATATCTTCGTGTTGAGAGGATCAAGTTAGTATACATTTTAATGGCAGGCACCTTAATTTCCTGTATGAACAAGAAGATCGAGACTAAAACCGTACGAGAACGTTCCCACCTATATTCAGAGTCACACAGCTAAGTCACAATGGCTTCCCCTATCCTGTGATTGCGAAGGTCAAACCAGGTATGTCAGGATTAAATCCACTGAACAGTATTGGCAATAGGCACCTTAATTTACGGCATTGATATTAAGGTTGAGAGTCAAACCGTCGGCGGACAATACGAATAGGTATAACGTAATTCCTTCAGCTAATACCTCACCTTCCTGGAATATAATCCGCTGTAGCGTGTGTCTTCCTCAGTGCTCACGGAAATAAATTAGTAGAGATTTTAGCAGATGGACACCTTATATTCATATGTCAATATGAAGATCAAGGGTCTATCCGTTGCTAGTACGTTAACACTTTCTTCGAGGATCGAACAGCTATGTCAATAGCTTATCCTATCCTNTATGAAATCATTCTTTTTGCCGAATACATTACCTTGCGACAGTCTAATACGTGGTACGATGTGTATTGCCTGGTGTTTACGGAACCAAATTCGAAGACATTTTAGCAGATGGACACCTTATTGTCATGTATGAATAGCAAGATCGAGAGTCAAATCGTTCGAGTACGAACCCACCTTTGCTGAGAGTCGACCGGCTATGTCAATAGCATCGCCTAACCTGTGATTCCGAGAGTCAAGCCAGGTATTCCGGGAGTAAATCTGCTGTTCAGTATTGGCATTATACACCCTACTTCTCGTTATAAATATTAATGTCCAGAGTCAAACCGCTGTAGAACGTTACGAATTGCTATAGTGTCAACCTTCTTACCGAAGGCCTTGCCTTCCGAGGATGTAACCCGCTGTAGCGAGAGACCTACTTAATGTTTACCTAAACAAATAAGTGGGCATCGTAGCAGATAGGACAAATTAATTTTATGAATGAATAAGCAGATCATGCGTAACACCGTTCGAGAACGTTACCAACTTTCATGAAGACCGGACAGCTGAGTGAACAGCTCCACTCATCCTCTGATTCCTAGACTCAAACCAGGTATTCCGAGAGGAAATATGCTGATTGGTATTGGCAATGGACATATTGATACACGGTATGAATATTAAGGTACAGTGTCAAACCGTTTTAGAACATAAACAATTTGTATAGATGCAAACTTTTTCCCGACGGCCCTAACATCCGAGACGCCTCACTCATGGCCTCGAGATTAAAACAACATGTTTAGAGGAACCAAATAGTATACATTTTCGTGACGAGCACCTTAATTTCATGCATGCGTTAGAAGACCCAGTGCTAAACCCTTCGAGAACGTTACCACCTTCTGTCACGGACGAATGGCAAAGGCAATATCTTCACCAATCCTGCCATTCAGTGAGTCGAACCAGGTATTACGGGAGTAAGTCCGCTGAACAGTTTTGGCATCATACACCATTCAACACGGTATAAATATTAAAGTCCACAGCCAAACCGTTGCAGAACGTTACTTATTAGTATAGAGTCAAGGATTATAACGACGGTCATATCTTCCGAGAAGCTAACCCGCTGTATCGAGTGTATAACTTCGTGATCAGAGATACAAATTAGTATTCAATTTAATGACGTGCACCTTAATTTTGTGTATGAATTAGAAGATCTGGTGTCAAACCGTTCGGGAACGATACCAGATTCTTTGAGGGTCGAACGGCTGCGTCAATGGCTTCACCTATTCTGTGGTTCGGAGAGTCAAACCAGGTATTCCTGGAATAAATCTGCTGAACAGTATTGGCAATAGAATCCAGAATTCACGGTGTGAATATTCAAATAGAGCGTCGAAGCGTTTTAGAGCGCTGGCAATTGGTATAAAGTCAAACACTTTTCTGATGACCTTACCTACGGAGAAGCAAACCCGCGATTTCGAGAGTATTTCTGTGTTGTGCTCTGGGAAGCAAGTTCTTATACACATTAGTGACGGGCACCTGCGTATCATGTACGATTTGGAAGATCGATGATCAGTCCCTTCGAGGACTATATCACCTTTTTTGAGAGTCGAACGCCTAACAAAATAGCTTCACCTATCTTGAGATTCGGAGAGTCAAACCAGGTATTCCGGGTGTAAGACCGCTGAAGAGTTTTGGCAATAGACACCATAATATACAGTTTGAATATTAAAGTAGGGCGTCAGAGCGTTTGTGAACTTTACCAATTTCTATGAAGTCAAATGTTTTACCGAAGTCCGTCACATCCGCGAATTTCACCCACTTCCTGGAGAGTATATCTTCGTGTTGAGAGGATCAAGTTAGTATACATTTTAATGGCAGGCACCTTAATTTCCTGTATGAACAAGAAGATCGAGACTAAAACCGTACGAGAACGTTCCCACCTATATTCAGAGTCACACAGCTAAGTCACAATGGCTTCCCCTATCCTGTGATTGCGAAGGTCAAACCAGGTATGTCAGGATTAAATCCACTGAACAGTATTGGCAATAGGCACCTTAATTTACGGCATTGATATTAAGGTTGAGAGTCAAACCGTCGGCGGACAATACGAATAGGTATAACGTAATTCCTTCAGCTAATACCTCACCTTCCTGGAATATAATCCGCTGTAGCGTGTGTCTTCCTCAGTGCTCACGGAAATAAATTAGTAGAGATTTTAGCAGATGGACACCTTATATTCATATGTCAATATGAAGATCAAGGGTCNGCTATGTCAATAGCTTATCCTATCCTGTGATTCCGAGAGTCAAACCAGGTATTCCGGGAGTATATCCGCTGTTCAGAATTGCATTTGATACCCTATTAAGCGGTATAAATATTAATGTTCCGAGTCAAACCGGAGTAGAACGTCACGAATTAGTATATAGTCAAACCTTACTGAAGGACGTACCTTCCGAGAAACTAACACTCCACATCGACAGAATAACTTTGTATATAGAGAAGATAAATAGTTTAAATTTTTGTGAAGGGCACCCTTATTTCATATCTGAGTAAGAAGTATCGAGGGCCAAACCTTTCGGGAACGATACCACCCTCTTTGAGTGTCGATCGGATAAGTGAACAGCTTCACCTATCCAGTGATTCGAAGAGTCAATCAAGGTATTCCTGGAGTAAAGACGCTGAACAGTATTACCATTAGACACATTAATTGACGACTTTAATAATAAAATAGAGCGAATATCCTTTCAAGGACGTTACCAACTGCTAGAAATACAAACGCTTTACCGATAGCTTTACCGCCCGAGAAGATAATCCGCCGTATCGTAGGTATAATATCCTGTTCGGAGAAACAAATGAGTATACATTTCAAATCGTCAAATCGATCGTGGACATACCCACCTTCTTTGAGAATCGAACGGCTGTGCCAATGGCTTCACCTATCCTCTGATTCCATGACGCCAATCAGGTATTTCAGGAGTAAATACGCTGAACAGTATTGGCAATAGACACCTTATTTCAAGGTATGAATATTAATCTACAGATCCAATCTGTTGTAGAACGTTACTTATTGCTACAGAGTCAAACTTTTCACAGACGGCCTTGTCTCCAAGAAGCAAACTCGATGTATTTTGAGTATAACTTCGTGTTCAGAGAAGCAAATTGTTATATATTTTAGTAACGGGGTCTTCATTTCGAGTTTGTATTAGGAGATCGAGAATCACATGTTTCGGGAACGTTCCCGCCTTATTTGAGGGCCAAACGGCTACGTCAATGGTGTCACCTATCCCATGATACCGAGAGTCATACCAGGTATTCCTGGAGTAAATCCGCTGTACAGTATTTGCAATAGACACATCAAATTCACGGTTCGAATATTAATGCTGACAGTCAAACCGTTCTAGAGCGATACAAATTGCTACAAAGTCAAATGTTTTACAGAAGACCTTACCCACAGAAAGACGAACCCGCTGTGTCGTGAGTACAACGCCGTGTACACAGACATATATTAGCATACACTGTAGTCACGGGCACCATAATTTCACGAATGAATGAGATGATGGAGGGGCTAGCAGTTCCAGAACGTTACCACTTTCTTCATCGAATGGCACATATAACACAATAGCTTCAGCTTCCCGGGGGTTCAGAGAGTCCCTCTAGGTATATCAGCAGTATTTCCGCTGAAGGGAGTGGGCAATGGACACCATAATTCATGGTTTGAATGATAAAGCAGAGCGTGAAACCGCTTGTGAACGTTACCAATTGGTATAAAGTCAAACTCTTTACGCCGATTTCAGGGGTAGGAAATAGTGTACATTTTAGTGACGAGCACCTTACTTTCATGCATGAATTAGAAGATCGAGTGTCAAAGCGTTCGAGAACGTTACTGCCTTCTGTGAGAGACGAACGACTATGTCAATTGCTTCACCCGTCCAGTGACTCATAGAGCTCAACCAGGTGTTCCAGTAGCCAATCGGCAGAACAGTATTCGCAAAAGACAACTTAATTCATTGTCTGAATTTCAAAGTAGAAGATCAAACTATTGGTGATCATTACCAGTTCGTATTCAGTCCTTCCTATTGCCGAATACCTTACCTTCCGAAAACATAGCACGCTGTATCGACTGTCTCGTTTATTGTTCACGGATACAAATTACTAGACATTTGAGTGGACGGACACCACATTTTTGTGCATACATATCAACATCGAGAGTTAAACCGTGCGAGATCGTTACCAGCTACTTCAAGAGTCGAACGGCTGAGTTAATAACTTCACCTATACTTGTAATTCCGAGATTCAAGTCCTGCATTCCGTGAGTACATCCGCTGAACTGTGTTGCCAATAGACACCATAAATCACGGTTTGAATATTATAATAGAGCGTCACACCGTTTGATACCGATACCAATTGCTATAAAGTCAGACGCTTTGCAGAAGACCTTACCTACCGTGAACCTCACTCGCTTCGTCGTGAATGTGACTTCGTGTTCAGAGGATGAAATTAGAATACATGTCAGTGTCGGGCACCATAATTTCATATATAAATTAGAATATCGAGTGTCGAACAGCTAGAGAACATTTCCACCGTCTTTGAGATTCAAACGGCTTAGTCAATAGCTCCACCTATCCAGTGTTCCCTAGAATGAAACCAGGTTGTCCGGGAGTAAATCCGCTGATAAATATTGGCAATGGACACATTAATTCACGGTATGAATATTAAAGTACAGTGTCAAACCGTTATATATCGTAAGCAATTCGAATAGAGACAAACTTTATACCGACGGCCTATACTTCCGAGAAGCCTAACCAGCTGTATCGGGATTATAACATCGTGATAAGAGGAACAAAATAATATACATTTTAGTGACGGCTCCCAAATTTCATGTAAGAATATGAAGATCGAGTGTCATACGGTTTCGCAAAGTTGCCACCATTTTTAAGAGTCGCACGGCTACGTCAATAACTTAACCTTTCCGGTGAATCCGAGGGTAAAACGTGGTATTCCGGGGGTAAGACCGCTGATCAGTATCGGCATCATACACCCCATGTCACGGTATTAATATTGAACTGCATAGTCAGACCGTTGTAGAACGTTACGAATTGGTGCTAAGTTAAACTTTTTACCGAAGGCCTAACCTTCCGAGAAGCAGACCCATCGTGGGGTGAATAAGACTTCGTGTACAGAGAAGTCAATTAGAATCCATTTTAGTGTCGGGCACCATTACTTCATGTATGAATTAGATGGTCGCGTGTCAAATGTTTCGGAAACGTGACCACCTTCTTTGAAAGTCAAGCGGCTGAGTCAATAGCTTCACTAATCCTGGGATGCCGAGAGTCAAACCAGGCATTCCAGGTGTACATCCACTGTACAGTATTAGCAATTGACACGTTATTCCACGGTATAAATATTAAGCTATGGAGAGAGACCGCTGTAGAACATTACCAGTTTGTAGAATGACAAAATTTTCACCGGACATCTTACCTCCCAGGAACCGAACCCGCTCGCCATATCGAGGGTATAACTTCGCGCTCACAGACACAAATTAGTATCCATTTTAAAGACGGGCACCATAATTTCAATTATGAAATTGACAGTTGGGGGACAAACCGTTTGATAATGTTACCACCATCTACGTGAGTCGCACAGCTATGTGAAAACCATCACTCATTCGGCGAATCCGAAAGTCAAACCAGGTATTCCGGAAGTAAACCCCCTGAACTGTATTGGCAATAGAAGCATTATTTCGCGGTATGCATATTACAGTAGAGAACCAAACCGTTTCAAAACGTTACTAATTGATGTAACGTCATACTATTTATGTCACAGCTTACCTTCTTGGCTCATATCCCGCTGTATCCTGGGTGTACCCTCGTGTGCGGAGAAACAAACTAGAAGACATTTTAGCAGACGGAATCATTATTTTCATTTATGAATAGAATAATCGAGAGTCAAACCGTTCGAAAACGGTCCCACCTTCTCTGAGAATCGAACGGCGAAGTAAATTGGTTCACACATCCTGTAATTTCTACAGCTAAAACAGGTATTCCTGGAGCGAATCCGATGAATAGTACTGGCAATCGACACATTAGTTCGTTGTATAAATATTAAAGTAGTGACTCAAACCGCCGTCGAACATTACCAATTCGTATTATGACATACTTTTTACTGAATACATTTCCTTCCGAGAACCTAACTCGCTGTAGCGAGTGCCTCCCTTATTGTTTACAGAATCAAATTAATAGATATTTTAGAGGAAGGACTCCACATTTTTGTATATAAATATCAACATCGAGAGTGAAAGCGTTTGAGAATGTTACCACCTTCATTGAGCGTAGCACAGCTATGTCAATAACTTCACATGTCTTGTGATATTGACGATCTCGAACAGCTAGACACTCCATCATCTAATTCATACATGAAATTAATGTGCCCGCTATTATAGTGTATTCTAATTTCTATCTGTGATCACGATGATATACAGTCCGTACAGCGGATTAGGTTTTTGGAGGGTGAGATTATCGATAAGACGTTTGACATTATACCACCTGGAAACATTCTCAACAGGATTCACCTCCTACATTAATATTGAAACCGTGAATTAAGGTGTCCATTGCCAATAATGTACAGCGGATTCACTCCTGATATACCTAGTGTGACTCTCGGAACCACAGGATAGATGAAGCCATGGACTCAGCTGTGTCTCTCTCTGAATATTGGTGGTAACGTTGTGGAATTTAACGTTACAACATAACGTTGTGGTTGCCTCTCGATCGTCTAATTCATACATGGAATTATGGTACTTGTCACTAAAATGAATGCTACTTTGCTTCACTGAACTCGAAGTTATATTCTCATTACAGCAGTTGCATTGGGTAGAGTGGAGCGACACTACTGGATGGCCTTCGTTAATGTCTTTGACCTTGATCTTGCACCGTATGCATTTTTCCCCAGTTTTCTATTAACATATACATTCTGTAATTTGCTGTTCTGATATTTACGATTTTTTTTCAAAATTTTCTGTTCCTATTTTTGAAAACTGTCTCCCTTAGTGAAAATGCTTTTGGAATTAGTTGTGAGTACAATTCGTTTGGGTACAATTCGTTCAACTTTGTGTTATTTTATATGATTGTATGTAGACGTACCTACGGTGCCGAAGGAACACAACTGGCGTGGTCTTGTAATTGCGTACTGCCGATCGGAGCGGCACTACTGGATGGTACTTTTTCGCTCCATTTACCATGATTTTGTACTTTATGCTTTTTCCCCATTTTCAATTTATTTATACACACTGTAATTTACTCCTATGATATTTTCTAGTTTTTCGAAATTTTCAATTTTTAGTATAGAAAATTGTATTTCCTTATAAATGTGTCATTGGAATTACATGAGTGCACGTTTATGACATTATTTTGTTAAACATATTGTTATTCTATATGATTGTCAGTAAACGTACCTATGCTGTCAGAGTGACACGACGTGCGAGGCCTTGTAGATGCCTGCGGCAAACGGAGCGGTACTACTAGATGATCATTGCTAATTTCATTAACCTGGATATTGTACCGTATGCATTTCTTCTTAGTCGTCCATAAATTTATGCATACTGTAATTTGCTGTTATGCCATATTCGATTTTGTTCCAAAATTTCCAATTTGATTATAAGAAATTGTGTTTCGAAGTATAAGTGTCTTTGCAATTAGTTGAGTTTACGAATATGCCGATATTTTGTAAAACTTATTGTTATTTTCATGATTGTCCGGATACGTAAACACGCTGTTCGAGTGACACGACTGGCGAGGTCCTGTACTAGCGTACGCCGGAACGGTGCGGCATTATTGGATGGACTTCGTTAATTTCTCTAACCTTGATATTGGTCCGCATTTAATGTTTCGCCATATTTCATTTACATATACATACTGCAAACTGTTGTTATCATATTTTAGGTTCTGTTCAAGATTTTCAATTTTTGTTTCAGAAAATCGTATTTCTCCGTAAAAGCTTTGTTGGAATAAGTTGAGTGTACGTTTATGACATTGTTATGTTAAATACATTGTTATTTTATATGATTCTCTCTATGAGTACCTACGCATCTGTCGCTACACTACCAGCGAGGTCTTGTATTTGTGCACGGCGGAACAGATCGGCACTATTGGACGGTCTTCGTTAATTTCTTTAAGCTTGATTTTCTACCGCATGCATTCTTCCCCAGTATTCCATTTATTTATGCATACTGTAATTTTCTGATATGATATTTTCGTTTTGCTTCGATACTTTCAATCTTTATTTTAAAAAAGGGTTGATCTTATTGAAATTATCTTTGGAATTATATTTAGGTACGTATGTTACGATATTTTGTTAAACTAATTGTTATTCTATATGACTGTCGATATACGTTCCTACGCTCTGGTAGCAACACGACTGCGGAGCCTTTGAGTTGCGTACCAAATCGCAGCGGCACTTCTGCATGGTCCTCGTCATTTTCTTTAACCTTGATCTTGTACCGTATGCATTACTTCCCACCCTTCTATTTATTTATACGTACTGTAATTTAGTGTATAATATTTTTGATAGTTATCAATATTTCCAATTTTCAGTTTAAATGACTTTATATCTAATGAAAAGTGTCTTTTGAACTGAGTGAGTTTACGTTTACAAGAATATATTGTTAAGTTTGTTGTTATTTAAATGATTCTCGGTATACGTACCTACGCAGTCGGTGCGACACGGCCGGCGTGATCTTGTAGTTGCGTACGCCCGAACGGTGCGGTTCAACTGGTTGGCCTTTGTTAATTCTTTTGACCATAGTATTTTACCGTATGCTTTCCACCGCAGTTTTCTATTTGTTTATACATAATGCGATATACTGTTACGACATTCACGATGTTCTCGAAAATTTTCAATTTTTGGTTTGGTAAATTGTATTTCTTAGTAAAAGTGCCTTTGAAATTTTTTGAGTGTACGTTTATGACATTATTTTGCTATACTTACAGTTATTGTATATAATGGTCTGATTAAATACCATCGCAGTATGAGCGACACGACTGGCGAGGTCTCGTAGCTGCGTACGGCTAGTCTGAGCGACCCTACTGTATGATCTCCTTTAATTTCTCCAAACATGATATTCTACAGCACGCATCTTTTTACAGTTTTGCATTTACTTATGCATACTGTAATTTACTGTTATAATACTTTCTATTTTTTACATAATTATCAATTTTTAGTTTAAAAAATTGTACTTCCTTGTAAGAGTGTCCCTGGAATTAGTTGAGTGTACGTGCATAGCGATAATTTGTTAAGCTTATTGTTATTTTATATGACTGTTCCTGTACGTACCTTCGCTACCGGAGCAACACGGCTGGCGAAGTCTTATAATTACGTACCGAAGATGGAAGCGGCACTACTGGATGGGCTTCGATAAATTCTTTAATCATTATTTTGTACCGTATGTATTCCTTCACAGTTTTCAACCTATTTATAAATACTGGTATTTACTATCATGATATTCCCGATTCCGTTTTTAAATTTTCATTCATTATTAAAAAAACAAAATGTGATTCTTGGCAAAAGAGTCTTTGGAATAAGTTGAGTTTACGTATATGACGATATTTAGTTAAACCTATTGTTATAGTATACGATTCTCTGTATCCGAACCAACGTAGTCGGAGCAACACGAATAGCGAGGTGTCGTAGTTGCGTACGGCAGCACGGACTCGCACTACTGGACGGTCTTCGTTAATTTCATTAGCGCAATATTGTACCGTATGCATTCTATCGTGGTTTTCTACATACTTGTACATACTGTAATTTACTGTTATGATATCTTAGATTTTATTCGTAATTTCCAATCTTTAATTTCAAAAATTGTAGTTCTTAGTAGAAGTGAGTTTGGAATTAGTCGAGCATAAGTATATGACAATATTTTGATAAACACTTTACTATTTTATATGATTGAGTCTATACGTACCAACGCTGCCGGAGCGACACGACCTGACTCGTCTTCCAGTTGCATTCAGTGGATGGTTGTGACACTACTGTATGGTCTACGTTAGTTTCTATAACCTTGGTATAGTACCGTATGCATTTTCTCCCAATCTTCCATTTATTTATGCATACTGTAATATACTGATAGGATATTTCCGATTTTTTTTCTAATTTTCAATTTTTTGCTAAAAAAATTGTATTTCATACTATAGGTGCCTTTGGCATTAGTTGAATTTACATTTATAACATTATTATGTTCATCATATTGCTATTTAACATGAATGTCCGTATACGTACCAACGTTACCGGAGCGACACTAAAGGCGATGTCCAGTATTTGCGTACGGCACATCGAAGCGGCACAACTGGAGGGTGCTAGTTAATTTCGTTAAACTTAATTTTGTACGGTATGCATTTAGTCCCAGTCATCCATTTATTTAGTCATACTGTCATTTACTGTTATAATATCTTCGATTCTTTTTCAAAATTCTCAATTTTCAATTTTGAGAATTGTATTCCATAATAATATTGTCTTTTGTCCTATTTGAATTTACGTTTATGATTATATTATTTTAAATTTATTGTTATTTTGAATGAATTTCTGTATACGTACCTACGCTTCCAGTTCGACACGACTGGAGTGTCCTCGTAGTTGCGTTTGGCCGATCGGAGCGATGCTACTGTATGGTCTTTGTTAATTTCTAAAACCTGGATATTGTACCATATGCATTTTTCCCATTTTTCCATTTATATATACATACTGTAATATACTGTTATGATATTTCCGATTTTGTTCAAAATTTTCAATTTTTGATTTAAAAGATATTATCTCTTTGCAAATGTGCCATTGGAATTAGTTGAGTGTACGCTCATAATATTATTTTGTTAAACTAATTGTTATTATATATCGTTGACTGTATACGTATGTACGCCTCCGGAACGAAGCGACTGGAGTGGTCTTGCAGATGCGTTCGCTAGATCGAAGCGACACTGCACCATGGTTTTTGTTAATTTCTTCAACCTTGGTATTGTATTGTTTGCATTTTTACACAGTCATTTATGTATGTCTACATACTGTTACTTACTATTTTGGTATTTTCCATTACTTTGAAAGTTCTCAATCTTAATTTAAAAAATTGTATTTCTTAATAAAAGTGCGTTTGGAATTAGTTCAGTGTACGTTTCTGACAATATTTTGTTAAACATATTGTAATCTTATATGATTGTCTGTTCGCGTACGGATGCTTCGGCAGCAACACCGCTGGAGTGGCCTTGTAGCTGGATTAGGTATATCGGTCCGACGCTACTCCACGGTCTTCGTTATATTCTTTAAGCTCCATATAGAACCGTATGCATTTTTTCACAGTCATCCAATTACGCATGCATACTTTAATTTACTGTAATGGTGTTCTCAATTTTTTCCCAAGATTTTCAATTTTCAGTTTAAAAAATGGTATTCCTTTGTAAAAGTGCGATTGGAATTAGTTGAATGTACGTTTATGCCGTTATTTTGTTAATGTTGCTGCTATCTTATACGAGTTTGTGTATACATATCGACGCTGCCGGACAGCAACACAACTGGAGCCGTCTTGCGTTTGCGTTCGGCATATCACGTCAAAGCTACTTGATGGTCTTCCTTAATTTCATTAACCTTGATATTGTACCGTACGCATTTTTTCCGAGTCATGCATTAATTTATGCCTACTGTAATATACTGTTATGATATTTCACATTTTAGTCAAAACCACGAATTTTCGGTTGAAGAATTGTATCTGTTAGATAAAGTGGGTTTGGAATTAGTTGAGTGTACGTTTAAAATATCTTTTTGTTAAATTTAATGCTTTTTTATACGATTTTCTTTATACGAACATACGCTTCCGGGACGACCCGACTGTCGATGGCTTGTAGTTGCATATGGTATATCGAAGCGGCACTGCTGTATGGTCTTTGTTAATTCCTTTACCATTATTATTGAACCGTATGCATTCTTTGGCACTTCTCTGTTTATTTACACATACCGCCATTTACACTTATGATATCATCGATTTGCTCCAAAATTTGCAATATTTATCTTAGAAAATTGTACGTCTTAGGAAAAGAGTCTTTGGAATTATTTCAGTGTACGCGTATGGCATTATTATGTTGAACTAATTGTTATTTTGTATGACTGTCTGTATACGTACCTACGCTGTCTGAGCCACACCGTTGGCTAGGTCTTGTAGTTGCTTACGGCAGATCGAAGCGGCACTATTGGATGGTCCTCGTTAATTTGATTAACATTGATTTTGTACCGTATTCATTTTTCCCCTGTTATCTATTTATTTATGCAAACTGTAATTTACTGTTCGGATATTTCATATTTTCTTCGAAATTTTCAATATTTAGTTTAAAAAATTGCATTTCCTAGCAAAATTATCTTGGAATTATTTGTGTGTACGATTATGACCAAATTATATTGAATTCCTTGTTATTTCTAACGATTGATTGTATACGTACCTACAATTCCGGTGCGACACGCCTGTAGTGGTATTGTAGTTGTGTACGGCAGATCGCAGCGGCGCCACTGGATGATCATCCTTAATTTCTGCAATCCTTGATTTTGTATCGTATGCATTTTCCCCAGTTCCTTATTTATTTATATCTGCTGTAATTTACTGATATGATGATTTCAATTTATTTCACAATTTTTCGTTTTTGGATAAAAATGAATTGTACTTCTTAATAATAGTGTCTAGTCACTCCGTTGATTCGACGTTTATGACAATAGTTTGTTAAACTTATTGTTATTTTTTATGATTGTTTCTGTACGTACTTACGCTTCCAGTGCGACACAGCTGGAGTGACCTCGTTGTTGCGTTCGATAGATCCGAGCGACGCTATTGTATGGTTTTCGTTAATTTCGTTATCCTTGATATTGTTCCGTATACACTTTCCCCGTGTTTTCTACTTACCATACCATAATTATCAGTTATATTTACAATTTTATTCAAAATATTCAACATTCACTTTATAAAATTGTAGTTCGTAGTAAAAGGATCTTTGGAATTTGTTGGGGGGAAAGTTTGCGACAATAATTTGTTGAATTTGTTGTTGCATTATACGATTATCTGTACACGATCTTACGCTATAGGAACCACACGAATGGAGTGAACTTGCCGTTAAGTATGGTAGATCGTTGCAAACCAACGCTGTTCGTCACCGTATGCCTATCGGCTCTGCGGATTTGTACGAACAGATTGACGCTGTAGTTTTGTACGGAATATCGGAGAGGCACAACTTGTTAATGTACCTTAATTTCTTTAACCTTGTTCTGGCCCGCATTCGCTCGATTTTTTTTCAAAATTTTCAATTTTCAATATAAAATGCTGTAATTCTCAGTATCGGTTTCTACCGATTTGGTTGTGTTTCCGCTTATGACGATACATTGTTATGCTTGTTATTATTCTATGTGATAGTCTGTATACGTACCTGCGGATCCGAAGCGACACTACGTGCGTCGTCTTGTAGTTGATGTTCGGAGGATTGGTGCGACCGTACCGTATGGACTTAGTTCATTTCCTTAACCTTGATATTGTACCGCATATAATCCTTCTCAGTTTTCCATTTATTTATGCACACAGTAGTTTTCTGTTATCATACGTTCAATTTTTGCTCAAAACTTCCGACTTTTTATTACAAAAAATGTATTTTACAGTAAAAGTGTCATTGGAATTTTATTATTTTATGACTGAATATATTCGTGGGGACACTACTGGTTGATCTTCGTTAACTCCTTTAACCTAGATATTGTAACATGTGCACTCTTTTCAGTTTTGTATTTATATCCAAATAGTGTATTATAATGTTACATTATTTCCGATTTCGTGCCAAATTTCGTATATTTTTCTTCTAAAGCTGACCTTTTTAGTAAAAGCGTCTTTGGAATTATTAGTTGAGTTTACGTTTCTTGAGAATATTATTTTAATCTTGATTCTATATTATATAATTGTCTGCATATGAACCGACGCTTCCGGAACGACACGGCTGGAGTGGACTTGTAGTTGCGTTCGGTGTATCGGAATAACCCTAATGGATGGCCTTCGCGAATTTCATGAACCTTGATACTGTACAGTATGCATTTTTCCCCAGACGTTCATTTATTTACGCATACTATAATTAACTGTTATGTTATTTCAGATTTTGATGAAGATTTTCAAATTTTGTTTCATGATATCTTATTTCATCTGAAAAGTGTTGTTGGAATAAGTTGAGTGTACGTTTATGACATTATTTTGTGAAGCTTGCTTCTATATTATATGATTGTCTGTATACATACATGCGTTGTCGGAGCGATAGAACCTGCGAGGTTTTATATTTGTGTACGCCAGATCGGAACGGCACCACTGGATCGTCTTTGTTAATTCCATTAACCTTGATTTCGTACCGTATGCAATTTTTCCCATTATTTCATTTATATATACATACAGCAATTTGCTGTTATGATATTTTAGATTTATTTCAAAATATTCTATTCTTGTTTCAAAAAATTGTATTTCTTTGTAAAAGTGTCATTGTAATTAGTTCAGTGTAGGTTTATAACAATATTATCATAAATTATTTGTTATTTTCTATGATTGGTTGAATACGTACCTACGCTTCCGGGGGAACCCAGTTAGAGTGGTCTTGTAGTTGCGTACGGCAGATTACAGCGGCATACTGGATGGTCTTCGTTAATTTCTTTAACAATGATTCTGAACCGTATGCATTTTTTCTAAATTTTTCCATTTATACAAACATACTGTAATTTAATGTAATCATATTTTCGATCTTCGACAAAATTTTCAATTCTTATATTAAAAAATTTTATTTCATAGAAAAAGTGCTTTTGGTATTATTTATGTGCACACTTATGACAATATTATTTTTAATTCTTTGCTATTTTGTATGATTGGTTGTATACGTACCTACGCTGTCGGCGAGACACGACTCGCGAGGACTTGTAGTTTCGTACGCCAGAACGGAGCGGCATTACCGGATGGTCTCAGTTAACTTCTTTAACCTTGATTTTATGGGGAGTGCAATTTTTCCAAGTTTTCCACTTATTTATACATACTGTAATTTAATGTTATGATATTTTCGATTTTTCTTCAAAATTTTCAATTTTTATTTTTAAAAATTCCATTTCGTAGTAAAGGAGTTGTTTGAAGTAGTTGAGTTTACGTTTATGGCAATATTTGGTATCACTTTTTTCATTTTGAATGATTGGCAGTATTCGTACCTGCGACTCCGGAGCGATATGGCTTAATTGGTCTTTTATTTGCGATCGGTAGATCGGATCGACACTACTGGATGGGCTTTGTCAATTTCTTTAGCCTTCATATAGTGCCGTGTGCATTTTTTTCTGTTATCCGTTTATTTATGCACACTGAATATTACTGATATGGTATTTTCAATATTTTTCAAAATTTTAAATATTTCGTTTAAGAAATTGTATATCTTCGTAAAAGCGCTCTTTGAATTAGTTGAGCTTACGTCTATGACAATACCTGTTGAGCTCATTGTTATTCTACACGATTGTCTCTTTGCATGCATACGCTTCCGGAGCCACACGGTGGAATGCTCGTTTATTTACGGTCGGCCGATCGGAGCGACACTACTGTATGAT
>NIJG01001684.1:12291-23159 GCA_002201625.1 Euglossa dilemma
ACCTTAATTCACGGTATGGATGTTAAAGTGGAGAGTCCAATCGTTTGAGAACGATATCATTTGATATAACATCATACACTTTATGGTATACCTTACCTTCCGAGAACATAAGCCGCAGAATCGGGGGTATAACTTCGTGTTCAGAAAAACAAATTAATATACATCATAGTGTCGTGCACCTTAACACTATTCCTACCGACATTTCACGTATACCTATTCCTACAGCGGCCAGTCAAATGACCGGTCTTTCACACCTTACATTTTTCAATATTGAATGCAGACCAATAGCCAGTTTACCAGTATAATAATATATTTTCTTTTATTCAAGAGTACGTAATCTACATTTTATTCCTTTTCGTCGCATTTTTACAAATGGGCATCTCAACCATACATTTTCCGTATACGTACTATTTACATTTTATACAGATTTTGTTCGTCGTATTATCATTGCAATACCTTATCTGAAATATTTACCGTCCACGGGAACCTGTATTTGTACTTGCGATGGGTATTGGTTCATTTTCCTTGCCGAGCTCTCGATGGTATTCGATGACAAGTTCTTCTGCCAATTGGAACAGAAATTCCAGTCTTGTAATTTCTCCTGTTGTAGTTTCTTTATATATCACCCATGCATTTATCCGGTCTAAATCCAAGATATTGGAAAACACTTGCAAAGGCCATCTCCGAGATTTAGATTTTACCGAATAATTTCTGGCCATTTGATCCGTCACATCTACGCCAAACTTGGTGCTATTATAGAATTGAATTATCTCCGGTTTTCGGATGTCATTTTCTACAACTTGTACTTGCGGGAGTTGTGCATTGAACTGAGAATTAGAACTTTCTTTCTTGGTTTGGCTTCGTAAATTGTCAACATACAATTACTTGAGCGATATAGTTTGGTTGAGAAAAGTGCCATGTCGTCATTTTTCAGCTTCACCAGTCTTGGTACCTCTTTTCTATTTGCTCCAACTGTTTCAAAAATCGTAGTTTTTTTTTTGCCAAAACTTTCGTGCTAAAGGTAGACACGTAAACGAGTTGACTGTGGTTATATTTCTTCCACATCCTACATACTGTTCTGCTAATTTCATAGTGACAAAATCGCAAAGAGGAACTGAGGGGTTCTCTACTTTCATCTTTTCCCAAATATGGAAAGCCGTTTATTATATATTTGCTACGTACATCGGATGCTAACCAAAATTTTATACCAAATTTGTGCGGTTTATTGGGCATGTATTGAGTGAATCTACACCTTGCTTTCGTTGGAAACAATTGTTCGTCAATTGTAATATTATACCTGGTTTATAACAATTTTGACTGTTGTCTATAAACTTGTACCATCTTCGGAAATCATATCGAATTTATCGGTTTGTAATCGTTGGCTTCGTTGATTTTTGTCGTCAAATCGAATAAATCTCATAATTTCCGTAAAGTCATGTCTACTCATAGTATTTGAGAAAAAAGGCAGGCCCCACTTTCTATTTCATAGATGTGCTATATCTACATTCTTAGCCTCATATGCGCCGCATGCATACATAATTGCAAAAAATGCATATAACTTTGCTGTAGACAGTTCCCATTTATATCCCTACACTCTAAATGCCTCTGCCTCTGAGCACTTTCTTATAAGTTCGATTATATTTTTATCAATTGTCAATGAAAATGCCGTCCTATCTTCGCCTTTCATAATATTACGTTTACTGTACCCAGTCGGGCCTGATGTTTCCCTAGAAATATTATGACCAGGTGCTCTTCCAGGATTTTACCTTATTTTTACTTCCTGCCAAACAGTTCCGGCCATCGTAATTTCACTTGCCTTTTACTCATTCTCAGTATCTGAATACCTCCTTCTCTTTCGTCGTCTAAATACGTTCGAAATATTCTCCTCGTTCTCATCGGTGTTCGAGTCGGTTTCAAATGGATCATAATTTTCCGTATTGTCATTTTCCATATCCAGAATTCCCTGATCATCTTCAGAACATTCTGCATCGATATCAATTATTCTCGCTAATAATACATTCGCACTTCTCAATCGTCTTGACATTTTGGGGTAAATATTCAACGGAGAAAATGAAAACTAGAATACGAAAATGTAAATCAAAATAGATAAAAAAATGAATAAAAGATAAAATGTGAAACTTACTGCGACGTATTATTAGTCTAGTCCACTATTTTGAAAATTGCACTTATAACACGTTATACGATATAAAATATTACGAAATAACAATAAAAGACTGCCAAGTATGCTTTTTGTGGCTTCACGTTTCGATGCACTCGGCTCCTGTCGCAAGACTATACTGAGTTGAATTCGTGAGGAAACGTCTATACATTTCCTTGGGTTATAAGTTTATTTATTTTATGTCATAGTAGATAAGATGGCGTAAGAATATTCGAGGGTCTGGACCATATCAGGTATCAATCAAGCAAATACACAACGCTAACCCGATAGTCGAGCGAGAACTGTAATCACTCGGAAGTGCCGTAGACCATTTTCTGGAAGGCATTTGTCTGATGAAATCGTGCCACAACTACATTACCTTTCGTTTGTAACGACTCTATAGTTTTGGTATGGAGTCTTAGAGAGAAACTATTACAAAAATGAATAAATCGTACTATCGGTCGAATGACCGGTCGTGGTAGGTAAGACAGATTACAAATATTTCTCAGAAAATAAACAATAAAAAAAGAAGTGAATATTGAAAAATGAATCATACATATCTATGAGGAAAAGTCGTAAAGTTTAATAACGATACACTTACGATGAATGTACGAAATTCCAATTGAAAATTTAAAAACAGTCATTTGACCTGTCCTGGTAGGAATAGTGTTAATTTCATGTATGTATTAGAAGGTCGAGGTTACCATCTTTCTAGAGAGTCGCACAGGGAAGTCAATAGCATCTCCGATCTTTCGATACTGAGAGTCACACCAGGAAAATCCGGGAGTAAATCTGCTGAACAGTATTGGCAATGAACACATTAATTCGCGGTACAAATATTAAAGAAGACAGTCAAGCCTTCGGTGACCATTACCAATTGGTATGATGTCATTCGTTTTACCAAGGTCGTTACCATCCGAGAACCTAACTAGCTGTATCGAGAGTATAACATCATGTTCAGAGGATCAAATTAGTCAACATCTTAGTGACGGGGACCTTAATTTCAATATGAATAAGAAGATCGAGGATCGAGTCGTTCGAGGACGTTACCACCATCTTTGTGGGTCGAAGGGATAAGTCAGTAGCTACACCTATCCTGTGATTCAGAGGGCCGTGCCAGGAATTTCGGGAGTAAACGCCCAGAACAGTATAAATAAGAAAGTTGAGAGACAAACAGTGGAAAAAAATAAAAATTCATATCATATCATTCTATCCACCGAACACAATACATTCCCAGTATCTAATACGCTGTAGCAATTGCCCTGTTTAATGTGCACGGAAACAAATTAATAGACCTTTTAGCGGACGAACTGCTAAGAAAATAGATTCTCCTATCCTGTGATTCGGAGAGGCACACCAGGCATTCCGGAAGTAAATCTTCTGAACAGTATGGACAACAGACTCCTTAATTCACGGTTTGAATATTAAGGCAGGCCGTCAAGCCGTTGTAGAACATTTCCCATTCGTGTAAGTTTAAACTCCTTACAGAATGCATAACCATCTGAAAAAATATTCCGCTGCATCGGAAGTAAACACTGTGTTCAGAGGTACGAACTATTATACATTTACTGACTAGCACCATAATTTCATGCATGAATTAGAATATCGAGCGACAAACAGTTCGAGAACGCTACCATCTCAGTTGAGAATCGTACCGCTTAGTTAACGGATTCAAATATACTATGATTTCGAGATTCATCACAGGTATTCCTTGCGTATATACGCAGAACAATAATGGCATTAGGCACGTTAATTCACGGATTTAACATTATCGTAGGCGGTCAATCCATTAGAGGACGCTACTTATTGCTATATAGTCAGATTTTACTGAAGGCCTTAAATTCCGAGGAGCATCGCCGCTGTATCAAGAGTAAAACTTCGTGTTCAGAGAAGCCAAGAGGTATCCATTTTAGTGACAGGCGCCATAGTTTCTTAAATGAATTAGAAGGTGCAGTGTCAAACGTATCGGGAACGTGACCACCCTCTTTGAGTGCCGAACGGCTAAATCAATAGCTTTACATACCCTGGCATGCCGAGAGTCAAACCAAGCATTCCAGGAGTAAATCCGCTGGAATGTATTGGCAATAGATACATTAATTCACGGTCTGAATATTATAGTCGCGCGTCAAATCATTGTAGAACGTTATCCATTCGTATGAAGTAAATCTTTCTACCGATAGCCTTACCTTCATAGAAGCCTAACCCGCAGTAGGGAGAACCATGCTCAGTATTCACGAAAACAAAAGCAAAATCTTTACCGATGACCATACCCTCCGAAAAACTAACCTGCTGTATCGAGAGTATAACTTCTCGATCAGAGAATGAAGTTAGAATTCATTTCAGTGACGGACACATTAACTTCATGAATGAATTAGAATATCGAGTGTCAAGCAGTTCGAAAACGCTGCCACCTACTTTGAGAGTGCTATAGCTATGAGAATGTCTTCACCGTTCTTGGTTTTCCGAGTGTCCAACCTGGTATTCTAGAAGTAAATCTGCTAAACGGTGTTGGCACTAGATGCCATAGTTCGCGATATCAATATTAAAGTAGACAGACAATCCGTTCGAGAACGTTTCCCACTGGTAAACATTAAAACGGCTCACCGAAGACCTTACATTCCGCGAACGTAGCCCGCTGTATCGAGAGTGTAACTTCGTGTTCAGGGATACAAATTAGTACACATTTTATTGCGGTCCACCTTGATTTCTTGTAAGAGTACGAAGGACGAGGGTCATACGTTGGAGAAAGATACCACCCTTCTTGAGAATCGCACAGAGCTAAGTCATTAGCTTTACTTATCCTGTGATTCCGAGAGTCAAACAAGGTATTCCGGGAGTAAATCTGCTGTGCAGTATTGGCATCATACACCCTATTTCACGGTATAAATATTAAAGTCCAGAGTCAAACCGTCGTTGATCGTAACGAATTGGTACAGAGTCGAACTTCTTACCGAATGCCTTACCATCCGAGAACGTATCCCACTGTATAGAAATTATAGCATAGTGTTCAGAGGAATAAGTTGGTATACATTTTAGTGTCGGGCACCTTAATTTAATGTATAAAAAAGGAGATCGAGTGTCAAAGCGATCGAGAACGTTACCACCTTCTGCGAGAGCCGAAGATCTATGTCAATAGCTCCATCTGCCCTGCGATTCCGATAGCCATACCAGGCATACTGAGGGTAAGGCCGCTGTGCAGTATTGACAATAGACACCTTAATTCACGGTATAAATATTAAAGTATACAGAATTATCTGACAGTCCCTCTCAAAAGCAGGTCAGGTTCCTGATCGGAATATGCCATCGGTGAGAAGTTTGAACCATGAAGGGAACTTATGTCGGCCACCTCCGTATAGCAACGTGGCGAAATGAAGCATCCTCTATTGATCTGCATGATAGAACGGACGCCGCTCAGCTAGATTGCAGTAACGAAAGCTCACGAGACTGGCAAGAAACATCTGCCGTGAGAGAGGAGCTGGAGGCAACGGGTGTCGGTAATTTTACTTGCGGTACCTGCCACTAGGGCTTGATCCACACGGACCCCATGGGCGCGGGATTGGATACGCCCAATCAGCGCAGTGTGTGGCGCACCTTACAACACACCTACCAATTAGCTCGCAGACTGCAAGCCCTACGCGCCAACCATGGGTAGGGCCGGGACCTTTCTAAATCCCTACTGACTCTACAGGCCAGTGCCCGAGCTGATCTCACGAAGCTCACCCGTGGAGGATCTAACCCGTCCGAAGACGGGGTCCCCTAACCCGCGATATGGGCTTGCGACTGCCCCCTCGAGGAAAACCCAAGCAACCGACTGTGAGGACGGACCGAAACCCGCTCACCCCAGGGCTCGAACAGGTTCCCGAAGTACCAGTGTATGTATGGCCGTACCGGTCATACCCCTCGAAAGGACACCTTACTTCCTGAATGAGATGCTTGCTCACCTCGGCCTAGGTTGGGCCGACTCGAGCACCGTGGGTTCGTCATACCCATACTGCAATGGGTCCAGAAGGCCCACCACAGCCCCTGCGGAAGGAGGAGCTGGAGGCAGTCAGAATGCAGATGGCTGCCGCCGCAGCTACTCGGGCCTCAACACAAGGGACTACAACGGTTGTAGCTCTTAGAACGAAAATCAGAAACGTGATGGAAGAAACAGACGGTGACCAGGATCTGGACTTCTGTCGAGACGTAAGTTGCGGCCACACCCACCTAGCTGAACGAACAGACCCCCGCCGGAGACGTGACTTCCGCGACCATGATTTAGTGGGCCATAGTTGTGGTCCGAATGGATAAAAATGGAAAGTCGACGGTGGCATCGCCCGCTGAAGCAGAGCGACTTGGAACCTCCAAGCGGAAGGAGCGAAGCATCCGCAGTGTATTGTAAAGATACAAAAGGCTCATGCACGTACGACGATAACCCTAGCACTGATTATCCCGTCCGAAGAGGTCTATGTCAAAGTAACGGCAACGGCGAGTAGAAAAATCAATCCGCAGGACCTAGAGATTGTAGAGGTGAAACCGAGGAGAGTCGTCACCGGGGACGTCATGCTTGAGTTAGGAAGCCCAGAGGCCGAGAGTACGACCCAACGCCTAGCAGGCACAATATGGACGGCCCTGCAAGAGTTGAGCGTCATAGTGGCCCTGTCAGCTGATACGGCTAAGCAACAGGTTACGGGTCAAGACGACGCGGAACCACACAAAAGGTCTGTGTAGACACTGGCGAAGAAACGTGCCTGCATCCCCTCCAAGATCAAATGCGTGGAAATCCGCCTATCCCCGTCCGATCTAGGGACGATCTGGGTCAAATACCCCCTCGCAGCCGCCTGCAATATCCTGGACAGCGGCAGGATAAAAGTGGGCCCGGGTACATGCGCTGGAGGGTCGCCATCTCTAGCGCTTCAAATGTCTAGAGGTTGTGCACGCCACGATGGCCCACCAGCTCAGGTAGAAGCGTGACCTGCTTCAGATGCGGAGAACAGGGGCACTAAGTCGATGGGTGCCTCGCGCCAGGACACAAGAGCCAGGTCTGTGCCGCCCATGGCCTGGAGGCCGGACACAGAACAGTAATGCCTGCTATCCTCCCACATCGAAGAAGACGAAGAATACAGCAGCGAGACCAGTAGGTAGCGGAAAGGCTCCAAGAACGACAGCAGCGGCGTCGGGCCTGGAAGGGACCATGGACTGAGTTTACAATTCTACATCCTCTAGGCCAATATCAACAATAACAGAATGTTATTGGATCTTTTAGCATAGTCGCTCGCCTAGTTATACATCGCTATGACTGTGGTCGGCAAGCCATACAGTATATCGGCCATTGCAATAGATTCGACGACCTTCACGGTATGGTCGCGACGGCATAGTGGGCAACACCGGAACCCCTTGGACATACTGCTACATCGAGTGGTGAGACATGTTCTGGTGTTCTGGGGACACCCACGCATCGGCATGGGGTTCACCGAGGGTGAACACGAGGGGCAAGGCGTTCCTCGACTGGGCAGCCAGATCGGAGCTCCGGTTCCGCAACCGGGGCTCTACCAACACATGCTCGAGGCCGACAGGGCATGACCATCGTGGAATTGTCCTTTTTCTCTCCTGCTGCGTTGCAACGAGTAAAGCATTGAAGAGTGACCTACGAGGTGGAAACCACGAACATCCCCCTCTTCATTACCATGCAGTGCTCCGTGCTAGAAAGAGGAAGATAAGGACAACGCGGACTGGAGCCCCACGGGTGCTAGACATAAACTGGAATATCAGCAGTGACGCGATGGAGGATTAGACGACTCGACGTGGGCATCCTATTAGCCGCGGCACGTGTGGAGTTATGGCCGATCGTAACGCTTGATGACCTTGATCCCCAGGATGGCGCATAATGGCTCACGATGCCGTGACGCCAGCGTGCGACATTACCAGGCCAAGGGCCGCGGCAAAGCCGAAGAAGTCGATGTACAGGTGGGGCGAGGAGCTCGCAGATGTGCCCCATCACGAAAATTTCGCCCGACGCCGATACCCCCGTGCCCGTCACAGAAGAATGACAAGAAATGAAGAGGAGGCCACGCAGCACAGGGTATACAGACGGACCAGCAAGTCGCTCCGGCTTTGGCCCGGAGTTGGCACGACCTGCTGCGGAAGTTCTACGATGACCCTTGCGGGCCTACCAGGACGGACGACCTCGAAATCAGCAAAGAGGGACTAGAGCTGCTGGCATGCAAACTCGTAGCGAGAGAGACAGCACCTGAACGGATGATATTCCAGGCTGAGCGTTGGCGCTCGCCCCGGGTGCACTATGTGACAGGACGATGCAAAAGCTGAACGAATGCCAGCAGACAGGCAAGTTTCCCATATTCTTGAAGCTGGTATGTGTTGTTTTGCTCAAGAAGCAGGGTAAGACTCCCGACTCCCCCACCGCGTACCGGTCCACCTGCCTATTCAGAAAGGCTCCGAAACTCCTCGAGCGGGTACTGGCAATCCGATTGAAGGAGCACCTACGGGGGATGGGCCCGGATTTCGATGACAAACGGTATGGCCACTGGCGAGGACGACCCACGTTCGATACCCTCAGTAGCGTTCGTTCCTTGCCGTTCCTTGTTCCTGGTGATTTCTTCGCTCTCCGCCATTATCACTAGGATGGCGGAGAAGAAGATGTCATGGCGCAGGATTGTCGCAATTTGCGAGCAAGTGATGCTACAAGGAGGCTGCGGAACAGGTAAGAATGAAGTGGACGCTATTCGCATGGTAAGAATGCGGCGGCGAGCGCATCGTGTGTTCGCCGCTATGCCAGCAGGGAACTAACCCAGAATGTAGGGCCCTGGTGGAAGGAATTGCGGGACAGTCTCGGACCTACGATAGCCAGCCGCCAAGTCAAACCGCTGGTGATTGGGTGGGGGCCCGACTGTCACTGGAAGACCGCGGTGACAGGCGCCTGACATCCCGGTCGCCAGTTATACTGGGGAATTTCTTGATAAACATATAATATGGCCAGTTACATAGCGTCAGAGTCGGCTAATGCACTACATACCAGTTATTCCTTCAACAAGCTATACGATCATCCATAACATATCGCCGAGAGTATTAGCGATACATGCTATGTATAGCCATTACCTTCAACCAGGGATATAGTAATACCGGGCCAGACAGGCGCAGCTGTTCCGCGTACTTAACCTGCGCTGTTTATGGCGGTCTCTCGTAAATGGCCTATTCCTTCGCTGATCGTGTAATAAATAGCCGCGTATTCTCGAAGCCATGATAACTAATATCGCGGGGGAAGATATCGGGAATCGCTAATGTTCCGTTCACACGATGCCAGGCTTCCTATTTCGGGCGACGAAACGATCCGGAAGAGGACGGGGTGTAGGCCGGCAAGGAACACACCGTCGGGCACATAATTCTCCGACACCAAGTCCGAACGTACGACGAACCGGCAGGCAAAACTTGGCCGCGAGGAATAGTTGTTTCCGAACTGCCATAACTTCATAGGTCGACAAGGCGAACGACATTCCTAAGTGTACATCTCCGTGAAGTTTTACGGCATGAAAATTTCTACGTGCATCTGTTTTATCTTGGGAGTCTTAAATCTTCCCCGGGAACGCGATTCCCGCACATCCCGGGCTGTCGACGCCGATACCAAACCTCGCAAACCGCTCGTTTCCAAATGCAGTTGCGTTTTCACTCGTCTACGTGGCCGAAACATGTCGCGGGACACGTTTCATTAGGCGATTCTTCGCGCAACTGCAACGGACCGCGCCATAATCACTGGTCCGTATAGCATAATATGCTCGATCCTGCGTTATGTCCCGGAAACGAAGTATTATCGGCCCAAGCTTCTGCTGCCTAAGAGCAATCCTGCATACACGCTCCGCGGCGGTTGCTTCCAAGTTTCCGACGGATAAACTGCTCTAATTTAAACATAAAACCGTAATAATATAATCCGCGTATTCGGCGATATATAAGGAAGGGTGATATTCCGATTCTCGATACCACTCCGGCCAATTCTACGCTCAACACATCTCGAGGAAGCCTTCGAGATCACGCAACTCATCCAATCGAGTTTTTCCTCTCATAATCAAGGATTTGCGTAATCAATCGAGCAAACCCACCTCGTATTGCTCCACTGTCCCGAAAATCCGAATACGTCCGTACACTTGGTCCAAGTAAACAAGCGGAATACCAAACACGGCAGACAGATCGCGCGACAATCGATTTGTTTCCGTTTAACGGGCAGCCAGAATTTGTTTAGCGTTTATTACGACACCGCGTACCAAATGAATGCTGAAAGTTGCCCTAAGCGGACTCGCGTCCAACAATTTAGATGCAAAATATCGATGATACATTCTCAATATCGAGTTTGAATTCTAATAATTTATTATCATGCATCATCGCGTTTATATAACCTTACTACTGTTCTCCACATGTTACTAGGATTTTCAAATTTTGATACATTTTTCAACATTTCGCTGTTATTTCTTGGCAGAGCGAGGTTAGAATGTTCTTTCTCCGACGTATGGGTCTATAAAGATCTGTAAAGATGCTGTCGTTTACGCCGATTCCAGGGATACGAGTTTTTATAACACTGTCCTTTAGTTCGTCGAAGCGTCGTCGTTTCAGCTTACCACTCTTTCATTTGTATCGGAAAATGGGGCGGAAAATGCTAAAGACAACTTCCGCCATTGATCATGGAGAAACGATTATACCACATTATTTGCTCGCCCGAGCGATG